>ML829831.1:30063-57217 GCA_009831015.1 Picea engelmannii | reverse complement strand
ATGCCAACTTATTAGTGATGTCCCTCTTATATTTGATGACTAGATGAAATTGTTGTAAAAACCCCATTCACTTGTAATGTCTAGTTTGTTGAGGCTTACTTTAGGCCTGCAAATACTATGGTAGTTGGTGATCAATGTGGATAATGGTTTCCTTTCCCATCATATAGTGCTTCCACTTATTAATAGATTGAACCAGGGCATATAATTCCTTATCATAGGTAGGGTAGTTTAAGACTCCCCCATGAAACATTTCAGAATGATAGTATACCGACTTACCTCCCTACATCGAGACCATAGCATATCCACTTGCATTTGTATCCACTTCAAAAGGATTATACAAGTTAGGAAATGCAAGGGAGTGAATTGTGTAAAATTGGTTTGACCGAAAGCGTATTTATAAGATTTGGCACCAACTAAAACGAAACGACACATCCCTTCATTTTTTCCCGCCCGACGGAATTCTCTCACCAACCTTTCGGCCAAAAAAACTATTGTTCAGCCGAAAAGAGAGGAATCTATTTATTTTCCACGGATTCTTTTAAAAAAATATATTTCGGCCGAACAAAATATGTTTCGTCTGAAAGATTGTTTTGGTCGAAAACCTACAAATAGGATTATTTGCAGGAACCTTAGAATTCCCTCCAACTTACTTGAACTTTGGAGGTTGTGGACTCCTGCAAATACTCATAATTTAGTTTCGAAATTGATTCCAACATTTGCAAAATTGAATCTACTTTCAATGGATATAATTTGTTTTCATTTTCATTTTTTTTATTATCTAATTTATTTAATTTTATAAAAATTCACTGCATAATATTTTCAAGTGACATTATGATTCAGTGAAATGGAATATCCATATCTCTAAAAATACACAGTGGAAAATTATGAAAAATTGATATTCAAAATCCTTAAATTGTTCTCTTCAAAAGTATATTTTTAGATTTTAATTTTAAGTAAAAATTAAGATAGATACAAGGTGGGGGAAAACATGTGTTTAAAATATGCAACTTTTTCACCTTGGTCAACTTCAAAAAATTCTAGAAATTATAGTATTCATCCGTTAGATTCAAAACTATAGTCATAAGAAAATAGAGTCTCTGTAGATTATTGCAGTATATTTCGTTTGTCAAAAACAAAAGTTTAATAATAGATACATTTTTGGGGGAAAACATAACTCATTATCATTCCTTTCATTTGTAAGGAACATACTGCGAAACAATTGTCAAATTGACATATCAAATATCAATAAAAATAATTTGAAAAATAGTCAGTAGAAAGCTAACTAAATTATTCACAAGTTATGTTTTTACTATAAAGTGAAATTCTAAATAAATAAATAAATACTTTTGTTTACCGGAAGTTGAAGAACTTGTGAAAATATAGTTTTTTTCTCATAAAACAAGCAAAATGGACACCCATCTTCATGATTTTACCCAAGGACATGTGCTTGAATGATCTTTCGTTTCAGCTCATCCAAATCTTTATGCTAATTCTTTCCCCACTGGAAACTCTTACCTCTGGATGTTATGGCAAAGAGTGGTGAAGCTATCGCTGAAAATGATGTTATGAACTTCCATAGGTGTTATGTTTCCCCCAAAAAGATCTTAACTTCAATGACATTAGTAGGAATTGGCAACTTGAGGATGACCTCCATCTTCGTGGGATCTATCTTGATTTCCCCTCCACCAATCATGTACCCCAAATACACCAATGAATACTGAGAAAACTCACATTTATTAAGGTTAGCTAGTCATTGATGCTTTTTCAGAGTCTCTAACACCTACATGAGATGTGATATGTGCTCCTACCATGTAGATCTATAAACTAATATGTCGTCCAGATACACCATTACAAATGAGTCTAAATAGGGATGCAATACATCATCCATCAATCACATAAATGTAGTTGGTGCATTACATAAACCAAAAGGCATGACCAACCATTCATACAAACCTTGTCTTTTCTTGAAGGTGGCCTTACAGATGTCTTCTTCTTTAACACGAACATGGTGGCACCCTAATTTACCATCCAACTTGGTGAAGCACTTGGCATGTTGTTGTTGATCTAACACATCATCAATCCCGGGCAAAGGGTATTGACTCTTGAGTGTGATCTTGTTCAAATCTCTATATTTGATACACATTTTCCAACTCTCATCCTTTTTTGGGTACTATGATGATAGGTGAGGTGCTTGGTTGAATTACTCCTTTCTCTAGCAGCTAATGCAATTGTTTCTTCACTTTGTATGCTTCCATAACAAACTATCTATACAACCCAATATTTGGTAATAGGGAGTTAGACAGCAATTACATCTCATGCTACACTCCCTTCTTAGGTGGCAACCCTTTAGGCTCCTAGAACACTCTTCTATATGCCTACAACAAGTCCTATAACTATTATTTATGCTCTTTAATTAGTACATCCCTCTAGGGATGCCTTTACACTTAATTCATCACCTGATTGATTCTCTCTTAAGAAAAGGAACACATACTTCTTAACTGATCAAGTCTTTGTCTTGATTAGCACTTTCCAAAGAGATCTTGGATTTAACTTTGTGTGTGTTGATGATGTAATACTTTTTATCCTTGATCGAGCGGTATTGGTTTTCTCTCCAAATGAATATCACATCCCTCATACACATGTAAGGGCTTCCAAACACTACACCACACACATCAAGGGGTAATACATCTAACCCCACTTCATCAATAAAATATTATGCACTTATAGAAAATTTGATATTACATTGTTTCATGACCTTCCCAATGGACATGGGCTAGGATGATCATAAACTTCCATTCCAAGTTTTTTGACCAGATCATCTACTATGAGGTTGGCATGTGAACCAAAATCAGATAGAAAATCCACCTTGGTCTTTTTTACTTGCATCCTAATGTGAAATATTTTATCCATCTCCTTCTCTTCCTTGTGATGTAGGATACTCAATTTCACCTCTTTCTACATTGAGTTACATAAAATTTTCTCATCCACATATGAGATTTTCTCTACCAAGTTGCTTGAATCCATGGCTAGTAGGTTCTTCATCTTGGCATCCTTCTCAAGGTTCTTTGGATTCAACTATGGATGTAGCTTCCAACACTTATCTTCAATGTGACCATTGATGTTACAATAGTTGCAATGGTTGTTTGGATCCTTTCATTGATGTGCAATGACTATCATCTTCTTGTCTTTTCCTTTCCACTTCTTATTCCCCTCCTTGGAATCTTCTTGGTGGTATTTCTATTTAGAACCACTTGGTTATCCTTTCTTATGGCATATGTTCTCTAGGTATTGTTCTTGCACACAAGCCCCGTCAACCATCCTCGGTTTGAAGAGCATCACTTGATTTCATAAATGACTCTGTATACCCTCCAAATACTTGAGGAGTACGTGTGTGTTCTTGGGAGAGATACCCAACATGACCACCATCTTCTTAAACTCAACGGTGTACTCTTGCACACTTTGGCCTTGCCTCTACCTGAAGTGATTCCACTGGACCTCTACATATCCAATAGGGTAACTGGGACTTGATGAGGGTTTTAAAAACCTCCCACTTAGTTACTAGGAGATCACCCTCTAGATGAAGTGTCTCCATGTGGACTTCCCACTAGGTTAGTGCATGGACCTCTAGTTTTAGTCAACCAGATGAAATTTTATACTTTCCGTCTATATTATGGACATTGAAATACACTTCTAATTGTTACAACCAATTGTTCAACTTAACAACATAAATCTCACCTTGATAGGGCTTGATGTCCACTTTCATTTCCATTTTAAATAGAGGTTGTGAAGGAGTGATGGAAATGGAACTTGGTTACTCTTTCTCGGGCTATTTTTTTATACTCCTTTTATATCTCTTCACTATCTTATGGTTTCTCATCTGATCCAAATTATGAGTTAGATCCACCAACCTCCCCATAAGGTCCAAACTTATTCACTAGAGACACCATGAGGAGGACCATGTTGTGAGAGATAGATCAACAACTTGATCTTCCAACATCGCAAAGCTCTCTTCTACTACATCTGGAGAGTTGTTATGAATGGACTCATTTGCAATGGATAGGGTTCTACAACTTCCTTCTTAATCCAATTCCTCAATCCTGCAACTTTCCACAAATACCCCAAAGAAAACCACTATGATACCAATATGATCTATAAACTATCTTGGATATTCCACTGGAACAATTCATCACAACATATCTTGTATTATGTTGAAATGTTTTATTATGCAAGTTTATTTCATTAGATCTTAGATTTATTATCACTAGCCTATTGCTCAAATTTATGAAAATAACTTAAATAAAAATAAAAATGAAGGAACAAGCAAAAAAAGCACCATCCACAAAAATGAACACAATATGTATCCCGAGAAACCTGAAATGGGAGAAAACCTAGCTAGAAGGTGAGGCTTATGTTCTTCTCTATTTTATTCGGTTACAAAAATGTGAATACAAACAAAGGGGCACTCACTATGGAGTTGTCTTTGGCATTGTGGCCTGAACTGTTGCTATGAGATCTTCTTACTTCTCTATTATGCTCTCAAATCCCACTCCTGGATACTCTGCTCAACTATGAAACAAGTACAATGCTAAAAGAATGGAAATCCCTCTCCTCCTAACAACCCAATATTGAACATAGTCTAATAGTCATCTAGGGTTAGAGTTTTTTCATGCCTCAACCCTCAATTAGTGTTAAGTTTTGGACCTTCTAGAATCTTCTTGAAACTCCACATGTGGCTATCCTGACATGTGTGAGTAATGGGGATGATGTGGCATCCACTTGGTACTATGGTGGTCAACAAGGTAGGTCAACTTTTAGGAGGACTAAATTCCACATATGATCTCCAATTGAGGTGATTTTCACATCGTTGGAAAGGTCTTCGCGTGTAGAACAACATTGAGGGGTTGGGAGATACACCCACAAAATTTTGACCCCAAAAAGTGTCATTTTATGCCTCAATATCACTCTGGAAGGTTGTAGACCCCAAATCTCCAAACTGGGACCTACCACTAAAATGGGCCTTGCAAGCCAAGTCCTTTAATTTTTCCACCCAAAAAGTACCAATATAGATGAAAAATTATACAATGATCCATTCCATATCATACCTCCCCATTTAGGGTGGATTTTGGTCCCCACAATATTTTATTGAATGAGGTGGGGAAATTTTTCCTCTACCTTCTCTCTAGAGTGCCATTTTTCCTTGCCTGGAAGTTGTCTTTTCAACTTGATTTGCAAAAGGTCATGCTACCCATGTCTGGTTGTTCTAGACTTCTTTTGAAAAACTCTATCTTCTGCCAACTATGCCCTAGCTTCTAGTGCTAATTCCTCTATGGTAGGTAGGACACGATCCTTAATTTCCTAATCCAACATGGAAGGCTCATAGAGTTTCAAATATTCCACATTCACTACTGAGTAAATGCACATATATAGGGGTAGTTTGAGTCTGTAGTAATTATCACCTACCTTCTCCAATACCTTAGAAGGGCCATACTACAATAGAGCCTTGATATTCTTACTAGTATATTATGTCCTTTCTTTGTTTAGCTGCAACCAAACTCTATCTCCCACCTTGAATGTTTTCTAAGTTTTGTGTTGATCATGTTGAGCTTTGTACCTTTCTTGTGACTCTTCAACATCTCTTATACTTGCAAATGGATATGTCTAATATTTTCAACGAATTTCTTCACTTTCAATGTTTCTCCTACGATGCCTTCCCTCACTCCTTGTTGTCCATATACAACATCCAAGGGTGAAGGCATCAAATTCCCAAAGAAAGTTTCAAAAGGGGACTTACTTATAGAAGTATGGGCTACTCTATTATAAGAGTGTTGAAAATAGATCAAATTTTCATCCTAGGTCTTTGGATGCTTATGATTATAAACCCTCAAAAGATAAACCAAAGTCTTGTTTACTACTTATGTCTGTCCATATGTCTGTGGATGGAATTTCGTAGATCTTCTCAATTTGGTGTCCATCTTCTCCCAATGTGTAGTCCAAAAGGCATTGGGAAATATGGTATCCCTATCTTATATGATGCTCATTTGTATCCCAAAGAACACCCATACATGTTCAAAGAACATATTTCATTCTTCTTTTCCTTTGATGGTCTTCTTACAAGGCAAAATAATGCACATCTTGTTGAACTTGTCAACTACCACAAAGAAATAGTCATGTCCCTTTCTAGTTGTTGGAAAATCACCCACAAAATACATGGAAATGCTTTCCCAACATCAACTGAGTACAGGTAAGGGATGGTATAAACCTTGTTTTGTTTTACTATGCTTGTTGGTACAACAAAGTATGCATCATTGAATATACCAAGCTACATATTCTAGCATTCTAGGCCAATACACATACCTTTGTAAGTTGCCAACTATCTTCCCAACACCAAAATGTCCTGCAACCTTGGAGGTATGAGACTCTCCAATAAGCTACAATATTTCACCTTTATGGATGCAAAGCTTGTCTAGCTTGTAGACCAACCCATTTTGGAGATGATAGTCAACCTTACCATCACCTTATTGAAAAACAATTTGGCGAGTCCAACTGCTAAAACACTTCCTTAAAGTCCTCATATTTTGTGTATGTGTCTTTGTATGCATCATGGGTAAAAGGATCCATGTGCATAAGAGTTCCCAAAGATATAATTTTGGATGTGGGTGGCTTTGAAAGAATGTTTTTCAACTTATTAGTGTTGTCCTTATTATATTTGATGACTAGATGAAACTACTGCAAAAACTCCATCTGCTTGTAATGTCTGGTTTGTTGAATCTTACTATAGACCTGCAAATATTGTAGTGGCTAATGATCAATGTGGATAATGGTTTCCTTTTCCATTACATAGTGCTTCCACTTCTTAGTAGCTTGAACTAGGGCATAGAATTCCTTATCATACGTATGGTAGTTCAAGAATCCCCCATGAAACATTTCAGAATAATAGCATATTGGATTACCTCCTTGCATCAATACCTCTTCTATAACATATCCACTCACATTTATCTCCATTTCAAAAGGATTATGTGAGTTAGGCAATGCAAGGATTGTTGCTTGACTAATCTTCTGTTTTATCTCATAGAAATCCTTTTGTTGATTCTTTCCCCACTAGAAACTCTTACCATTGGTTGTTATGGCATTGAGTGGTGCAACTACCACTGAAAAGGACGTGATGAACTTCTGTAGGCATTGCACTGCCCCAACAAAGCTCCCAACTTCAATGACATTAGTAGAAACTAACTACTTAAGGGTGGCCTCCATATTCATGGGATCTATATTTATTTCCCCTCCACTAATCACGTACCCCAACACCAATGACTGTTAAGCAAACTCACATGTCTTAAGGTTAGTCATCACCTTATGTTTTTTCAAAGTCTCTAATACTTGCGTGAGATGTGAAATGTGCTCCTCTGAGGTAGAGCTATCATCCAATATGTCATCCAAATACACTATCACAAATGAATCTAAACGTGGATGCAATACATCATTCATCAATTGCATAAATATAGTTGGTGCATTACATAAACCAAAAGGCATGACCAACCATTCATACATACCTTACCTTGTCTTGAAGGTGGCCCTCCATGTGTCTTTTTCTTTAACATGTACCTGGTGGTATCCAAATTTGAGATCCAACTTGGTGAAGTACTTGGCATGTTTCAAATGATCTAACAAATAATGGATCATGGGAAGAGGGTTTTGATTCTTGAGTGCAATCTTGTTCAAATCTCTTTAGTTCATACACATTTTCCAAATCCCATCCTTCTTGGGTATTATGATTATAGGTGACCCACAAGGTGAGGTGATTGGTCAAATTACTCCCTACTTTAGCATATATTGCAACTGTTTCATCACTTTGTCTGCTTCCATAACAAACTATCTATACAACCCAATATTTGGTCATGGTGAATTAGGAAACAATTGTATCTCATGTTCCACTTCCCTCTTAGGTGGTAGCCCTTTAGGCTCCTAGAACTCTCCTCTGTATTCCTACAACAACTCCTTCGACTGATTTTTATTCTCTTTAGTACATCCCTCTAGGGATGCCTTTACTCTTATCGATTCAACACTTGACTAATTCTATCTCAAGAAAGAAAATACATACTTCTTACTAGAACTGATGAAATTTTTGGCTTGGTTGGCACTTACCAAAGAGATCTTGGATTTACATTTATGTGCATTGATGATGTAAGAATTTTCCCATTCTTGATCAGACAATATTGTTTTTCTTTCTGCATGAAGATCGCATGCCACATATACATGTAGGGGTTTCCAAACACTATACCACACATGTGAATAGGTACTGCATCTAACTCCACTTCATCAATAAAATATGCACTTATATAAAATTTGATCTTACATTGTTTCATGTACTTGAGCTCTACATTCTTGTTTACTCATCTCGATGGATATGGGCTAGGATGATCATGAAATTCTAACCCAATATTGATAACCAGATCATATACTATGAGGTTGGACTATGAATCAAAATCAAATAGAGCATCCACCTTGGTATTTTTGACTTGGATATTAATGTGGAAGAGTTTAGTCATCTCCTTCTATTCCTTGTGATGAAGGCTACTCATATTCGCCTCCTTCTTCACTGAGGTGCAAACAATATTCTCATCCACATATGAGATGCTCTCTACCAGGTAACTTGAATTCGTGGCTAGTAGTATTCTAATTGGCATCCTTCTTATAGTTCTTTAGATTCAGTTTTGGATATAGCTTCCAACCCTTATCTTCGACGTGACCATCAATATTACAATGGTTGCAGTGGTTGTTTAGATCCTTACACTGATGTGCAGTGGCCATCTTCTTCTTGTCTTTTCCTTTCCACTTCTTCTTCCCTTCCTTGGAAGCATCTTGATGGTGTTTCTATTTAGAATCACTTGGTCATCCTTTCTTATGGCCTATGTTCTCTAGCTATTGTTCTTACAGATAGGCATCAACAACCATCCTTGGCTTTAAGAGCATCACTTTCTTTTCCAAATGACTATGTAAACCCCCCAAATACTTGAGGAGTATGTCTAGGTTCTTGGGAGAGATACCCAACATGATCACCATCTTCTTGAACTCAATGGTGTAGTCTTCCACACTTTATCCTTGCCTCTACTTATAGTGATGCTAAAGAATCCGCTAGTCATGTACATACCCAATAAGGTAGAACTGGGATTTGATAAGGGTTTTAAAAACCTCCCACTTAGTTATTGGTGGATCACCCTCCATCCTAAGTGTCTTTGTGTGGCTTTCCAACTAGGTTAGTGCATGGCCCTCTAGTTTTAGTTGGGCAAATGAAATTTTTTTCTCTTCGTTTACATTATGGACACTGCAATACACTTCTAACTATTGCAATCAATGATTCAACTTAACAACATCAATCTCACCTTCACAGGGCTTGATTCCTACTTTTGTTTCCATTTTAAACAAAAGTTGTGAAGGAGTGATGACACTAGAACTTGGTTGTTCTTTCTTGGGCTCTTTTTTCAACTTTTTTATGGGTCTTCACTATATCCCAATTTCTCATCCGATCTAACTTATGAGTTAGAGCCACCAACCTCCTTGAAAGGTCCAAGCTTACTTGTTGAAGTTGCAATGAGGAGGACCATGTTGTGAGAGATATCAATGGCTTTCTCTTCCATCCTCACAAATCTCTCTTTTGATGCATCTCGAGGGTAGATATGAATGGACTCATCTACCATGGCTAGGGTTCTATGACTTCCTTCTTAGGCCAATCCCCAGATCTTGCAACTTTCCACAAATACCTCAAAGAAAACTGCTTTGATACCAATATGATCTGTAAACCACCATGACTATTCTACTAGAACATTTCATCACAACAAATACTCTATTATGTTGAAATATTTTATTATGCAGGTTTATTTCCTTAGATCTCAAATTTATTATCACTAGCTTATTGCTCAAATTTACGAAAACAACTAAAATACAAAAATGAAAGAATAAGAAAATGAACACACCACCATACAAATGAACACACTATGCGTTTGGGAAACCCAAAATGAGAGAAAACCCAACTAGAAGGTGAGGCCTAAGCTTTGTTCTCATTTCCTTAGTTATGAAAATGCAAATACAAAGAAAGGGGCACTCAATATGGAGTTTCCTTTGACATTGTTCTCTAAATGGATTATACAAAATCTTATTCCTCCTCTATTATTCTCTCTAGTGCCACTCCTAGATTCTTTTCTCAACCATAGAACAAGTACAATGCTAAAATAATGGAACCCCCCTCCTCCAAGTGGTCTAGTATTTAACATAGTCTGATAGGTGTCTAAGGTTAGGGTTTTTGCATGCCTCAACCCTCAATTAGTGTTAGGTTTTGGACCTTCTAGAATATTCTTGAAATTCCACACGTGGATGGACCCACATGTGTGAGTAATGGGGTTGATGTGGCATCCACTCGATACCATGGTGGTCAACAAGGTAGGTCAACTTGTGAGAGGCATAACTTCCACATATGATCTTCGATTGAGGTGATTTTTGTACCGTTGGAAAGGTTTCAACGTGTAGAACAACATTGAGGGGCCATGAGCTATGTATGTAAATATTTGACCCCCCAAAATGCCATTTGATGCCTCACAACAACTTTGGAAGGTTGTAGACCCCAAATTTCCAAACTGGGACCTACCACTCAAAATGGGCCCTACACGCCAGTTCCTCCAATTTTTCAACCCCAAAGTACAAAGATAGATAACAAATTATACAATGAACCATTCTAGATCATGCTAGGGTTATGTTGCTTGCATAATATGGGTTTTTACATCTTAATGTTTTGGGAATCATTATAAATATGGTTTCAAATTCTTGTTATGACATTTTTGTGAATGAGTGTAGTTTTCACATCTCTTCTTAGAGATAAGATATCACCATTATGGTCACTTTTATTTCCATGTACATTACAACTTTTTCCCTCATTCAATTCATTAATAAATTTTGGTTTTGATTGTAACACTTTGCTTTCAATATTTGGATCTTGTGTTGTTTATGCAATATTGTGTTCTTACATTCGTTCCAATCCAATCTGTATCACCTTGACACTTTTATGTTATGCTTATGTAGGATGGCAGGCTTGATTTCTTGGATATATGTATAGAGGGGGAGATTCTTTCAACAAGATGGATTGTAAGATGCATTTACATCAATTTCATGGTTCTTCATAACAACCATATTGGTAAGTTGTGTGGATAATTTGAAGTTTGTAACATAATCAAGAATTTTCCCAAAACTTTAAGATTGAAAGTTTTTCATGCTTAAAAGGATTTGGGTGGCTTGAAAGTAGGTGTAAAATTGGTTAACTAGTTGGGTATTTTTTGGAGAGTAGGAAAGGGTGTGATTTACCCTTCAGAGGATTTAGGGACACCATATTTCTGGCATTTTGTGGTTTCAAGCAAAAATACTTGGTAAAAAGGGCCATTTTATTTGGAAGGGTTTATAAGATGATGATAGTGGAAGTATATTGATAGGGGGATGCTCGCTTGTTGATGGAGTCTTTTTTTTCTAAGGAAAACTTTGTGGGGAAACCCAAGAGATACTCCCCATAATTCATGAATGCATCCCTAATAAACCTATAAGCATAGACTAATGTTCCTCACTCGAGGGGATTTGAATTGGACCATATTAGCATGGAACTAACCAAATATCTATAAACATTGGTGACAACCTATAAAATTAACTCTTAAACTTGTAGAACCATTTTACTTCAAATAAAAACATTATTAAATACACTCTTATTTCAAAGAAAAATCAATATAAAAAAAATCTTATTTACATTTAAATAAATTTACAATGATGCTGTAAGAATTTTTTTTTATAATTTTTTTTTAAGTAACCCAAAAGTGTATCTAACAACTCGCAAATCAAATATATCAAGTATGACTTAACAAAAAGTTGAGAAGTTCTAAGTGAGGAGATTTACCTTTCTAACCTTATAACAAGATATCTACATATCACTTCTCAAAGATTTTAAAACATAATTATTTTATTTTTTAAAAATAAAGTAATGTACGAGCATATGCATTTGCACCTATTTTCAAAAAAGGAGGGGAAGCTCCGAAATAGACGATGGACAAATATGTTTGAATTAGGGTCGGAAGGATATGACATGGTGCATGCTCGCAAACTTTTTATTATATTTAAATATATGTTTGTTTATTTGAGTAGCGAAACCAAATTGGGCGGAGGGAAGTAAAAGGAGAGCTCAACCACATATTTCAAAAAGGTGATTTGAGATCGGTGCTTTGGTCAAATGTCAAAAATACCTACCAACTCTTACCAACTTTCCCAGGTATTTCATTATTAATGCATTCGTTGAATCCGTCACCATTTTCAATTATATTAAATTATTAAAAAATAAAGTGCAATTATGTATTCTCGAAGAAATTACGTGGAAAGTGTATTCTTATAATTAAAAAAAAGTTGTTTTTCTAATTCTCACCGTAAATCAATAGTGCATGAATTTTTATGGCAAATGACACATCAAGGTATTTAAAATTGCCCACTAACGAAAATACAAAATTATAATAATAAAATCCCTTTGAGTTGTCTTTTGCGCATTTTATAATAATAAAATCCTTTTGAGTTGTCTTTTGCACATTCTGTAAGTTGAAAAGTATTAATATAAAAACTTAACTGAAGGGACACAAGAGCCTCGTGAAGTCTACTTTACAAGTTTCTTTAAAGCCATTAATGGCAAATGATTTAGTGTACTCGCACAATTAAATTAAATTGTATATTTATTAAAATTTGGTTAAAAATTGTTGAAATTTTAGATTTAAGTGATTGAATTTGTATAATTCAAGTGCTTTAAGGGTTTTTCACCTTGCTGAATTTATTTATGCATTCAAAAATGTAATTTAAACAATAAAAAATACGGATTTTACCAAAATTTGTTTCATTTAATTCCTGTGAAAAAGTTCAAAAGGTGAAATGTTTAGACAATGCCATTAAAACTAAAGCCAAAATGACATCTACCCTTTTTTTTTTTTTTTCCAAAAAAAATTAACTCGAATTTATATTGCTTATAAATTCATTTACAAAGGAGAACTGTAGTCAGTTTTGATCAAAATACAATGAGGATCCAGACCTACATTAAAATAGGCATTCCCTACTTGAGCATGAGAGAATAAATACAAGAGGTCGATGTCTTCCCAGCCACGACCAGTGTTCAAGTCCAGGTGTTGAATTCAACTTAACCTAAATTTAGTTATTGTATATATATATATATATATATATATATATATATATATATATGCTTAGCATCAATATAATAAACTAATTAAAAAATATATTATTAAGATTCAAATGCTTACTTATTTCAAACATAATTGAACATGAAGTCTTTTCACAAAATTTTATCCATGGGTTAAATTCCTATGCCTTTTCTCAAAAAATATTTGTCAAATTTCATTTTTTCTAAAAATGTTTAGCTCAAATTCTAGAGAATAAAATTATTTTATCTTAAAATTTGCCAAAATTTTATAGAAACTATATAAAATCCTTAAAAATTTGAATATTTTTATTAAAATATAGTCAAACATTTTACATTTTTCATATTAAAAACTAATAAAAATCACAAAGTTTTTTACATTTTAATATAAATTTCTATCCTTAAAAATTATCCGTGATCACAACATGTTATATTTTACTAAGACCTTTTTTTTTTTTTTATTAAAAAAATATCTAAAAATTATATAAGTTATAAGTTTTTTTACAAAAACTATTAATATTTCACGATACAAAGAAAGATCACGATAGATTAAAAAAAACAAAACTTAAACTTACCTTACCACAAGTTTTTGGTTGGATTGATCTTTTTACAATATCACACAAATTGAATTCTCTGAGGGCCTAACTTGTTAGTCAAGAGGAATTGGTGATATACAAATTGAATTCTATGAGGGCCTAACTTGTTAGTAAGAGGAATTGGTGATATTCTTTGAGAGCTTAGAATAGTAAGAGGAATTGGTGATATTCTTTGAGAGCTTAGAGGCCTACAATGGAAATGGAATAAAAATGAGATGGACGTTTCATCCCATCATGGTTTATGCATTATAATACTTGGTTAGCTGGGGTGTCATACAATCGTCATATTGAAATTCATGATTCAAATATTCAAAAAATAGATTTGAGAGTTTTTAAGTCAAAATGGGGCCAATAATGAATAGATTTCTATCATATATTCCCTCACATCCATGTTTGTTCAAAAATGGAAATATGAGATGTTACCACATGGAAGTCAAGTTTATAACATCTAGACTTTTCCTTAAGTTTATAACATCTAGACTTTTCCTATATTTACGAGTTCTACTTGATAATGAAGTCTTCCATCGATGCGATAATAAATCTTTTCAATGATTACCTTTCACTTGTTTTATAATCACGATCTCTACAATTTGCAAGAGAGACGTGACTAATACTTATATGTTGCAAGTTTTAGTTTATCCATGCTCTAGTTAATAGTGAAGCCCTTCAAATAATTTCATCCAATTGCATGGCTAACACCTAGATTCTCTAGTTGATACTAAATCCCTTCAATTCACCATAGTGAAGCCCCTCAATTATTTTCCTTTCACATTTTTTTCATAATCTCTATAGAGAATAATACTACTTATAGGATATTGATAGTAAATGCTTTCATTTTTTACCATACTCAAGCCCCAGAGTAAATTCACTTCACTATTTTTTTTCATGGTTTCTAAAGTTTTTAAGAGAGACAAAATTAATAAACCCATTGACGTAGACTATTTTTTTTCATGGTTTCTAAAGTTTCATGGATGGTATCCTTGGTAAACCCATTGACGTAGACTAGTGCACCTCACCCAGGGGGATTTGAATTGGTCACCTTCTAGCACCAAACTATACAAATGCACAACAACGTTGGTGATAACCAATTGAGCCAACTGCTTGTGTCAATTCCCTCACTTATTTTGTTGTCATGATCTGTACAATTTACATGGGATACATGGCTTGTTGATCACGAGTCTTTTCACCAATTTCAATATTGAATCCCTTTATTAACTGTCTTTCACTTGTTTTGATGTGTCATAGTGTATTAAGGGATTACATTGTGGTATTGTCATTGATAGTGCAATAATAAGCCACAATATACAATCTATATTGTTGGTGTATATATATGCTTAGTATATTACACTCATTTATATGTCAATCTGGGATTCATAATCAAAAGAGTTGTTACACCATATGTGCCAAAAATAGGTAACCTATCTATGTATATTGTATCTAGCTCAATCAGGAAATAATTAATAACATAACACTCTGTTTTGGAATATTTGAATACTTCACACAACTTCAAACTCAGAAAATAAAGCTTATAAAAAAACTCTCAAACAAACACTCAATTGAAAAGAGCTCTTGCTTAGATAACAATTCTGTTCATTATAGGCTCATGAAATGCGGAGATGAACTTAGATCTTGCTTCTTGTAGCAATTGAAATAGCAATTAATAGTTCACTTTGTTCACTCTTAGAAAGAAACCAATCATAACCTAATTAATGCCAATCAAGCCTTCTTCAATACAGGAAACAATCAATATGATTGAGAGACTTGATTATATGGAACATGAAGTTGAGAGATGAAGTCTTATGGTTCCTGTACCTACTAAGAACATCACAATCATAAATTCAAAATGATAACAATTTCTTACTTAACAATCCCACACATCTATCCAACTCTTGTTAACTAAATATCAATTTGCAGAAATGGAAATGGAATTATCTACTCTGCTCAATGTATAACCATTCACTCACACTGATTCAAAATCAAATAAATCTGTACAGTTCTTAGAAAGGTTTATGCATTTAAAATCATTTGCAACACTAAATTATTAATTTTTGACACTTACACAGTTAACTCACAACACACAAAGACATGTACAGGGAGGCTTACCTTGGTTGGGGCGGTGGGCCCTTGCCGAACCAACAAGGTACCTCTAAAGAAATTACAGACTAAAACACTTTACTCATACTCATGAATTGCACAAAATAACATTTTCATTCCTTCAATTGATTGAGTAAATCGAAAGTTCAACATTTCATTTCCTAGCATAACAACGTACATCATTCTCTACTTGCTTATTACTTTCTATCATCTACACAACATCGCTTTTAAAGAAGGTGAGCCGTTATAACCAAGGTCTGAGAATAATTATCAAATGTTTTCAAAATGTTACAATTGGTGATTCATATCGTATTTCAAGGGATGGACTTCATCCTCATGACACAAAGTGCATGAGTGATGAAGTCTATCATGATCTCCAAAATACCCAAGGATAATTCCATCCAAATAACTTCTTGGAATCACCACCAACATACTTGTTCAACACGTGAATCCTGTAGACAGGGGTTTAGTACCGGACCGACACAGTCATAAATCTGGGTACCGGACTAGCGCAATGGTGGTACCAGAATAGTCACATAGCTGGTACTAGATGAAGCACAAAGCTGGTACCAGAAGAGGCAAGGAATAGTGGTACCAGATTATGCACAGAGTAGTGGTACCAGATCACTACATAGTACCAGATCAAGAGGAGTATTGGTACCGGATCAGGCGAAGTACTGGATCAACGGAGTACCGGATCCAACAGAGTACCAGATCAAGCGATTATTCCAGTACCGGACCAGTGGTAGTATCGGATGGAGCTGCTTAATTAAGAGTCAAAGTAATTAGGAGCATAGATAATCAACCATTTAATTCCAAATTGATCAAAAAAATAAAAAAATAAAATCATGTTTTAACATAGGTTACCTCTCTATGCATATGGAAAAGGTCACAAAGTAGGTTTGTGGAGGAAATGGTCAATCATATACACATATCATAGGTAAAATAGACTCAGATAGAGGATAATATAGGATACTAGAAGTGTCAAAATGGAGACTCAACATTTCCCCCATGCTAAAGTCATTGCATGTCCTCATGCAACAATGTCAAAACTGATACTCAAAAATTTGCAAAACTGAATCATCTCCCATCCTGTCTGAACATCCTTTATCTGGCTATAGGATGTTGAGACCAAAAGATTCACTCTTAAGTTCCTTCTTAATCACCCTGGTGTATTGTATCAAACATAAAACTTTGTTGAGTTTAGTAGAGACCTCTTCTTATGCATCATGTAACCTTAGGTTATATTCTTTCAATTGTGCATTCTCTTCCTTAATATGCCTATCCAACACTTGGTACTCTGTAACCTCTTGTTTCATCTTCTCATTATGTTTTGTCAGTTTCCCAATCTTCACTATCAATTGCTATTTGCTCAAAGAATTGCCAGGATTAGATGTGGTTGTTTGTTCAGTCACCTCCTCTCGAGCTTCCTTCTCCTTTCTTAGACCTCTCAAGTTTTCTGTCACTAACCCCTCGGTCTCACTGATCGTCGCTCCATAGCCACTTTCTTTCTCTGGAGAAGTCAGAATATCAATAGGCTCTTCTGGAAGAGAAGGCACATGTGGAACTGTTATTTGTTTAGCCATGCTCCTGGTGGTTCTTCGTACAAGAAGTGAGGCTTCCTCAGGTTTGCTGACAGGGGTGGAAGTCTCTTCAAACAACTTCCTCTTCTTTTTTTTAATAGAAATTATAGGCCTGGGGACCTTCTTCTCTTGTACAGATTTTATTTTTACCTTGGAGGACCGAAGTGTAGGTTCTGGAGTTTGTTCTTATTGAACATTCCTTGTTTCCATTCTAGAGGACTGAGGTGTAGGCTCTAAGATTTGTTTCTTTTGAACCTTCCTCGTTTTAAGCTTCCCCTTACTTCCACTTGTCATTTTAGGAGTCTTCTGCAACTCACTAACTGATTCTTGAGGGAATTCAATAGTTTCCTCGGGGACATCATGTGAAACTTCCTTTTGACTTGTTTTCTTCTTTTTTCGCTTCTCACTTTGTGGAATTTTATTGGAAGGGGTCGAGGCTAGACTTGGTCCTTTAGATTTGGGCATGCCTCTCCTTCTTAGATGTAGTGGGATCCTCTAGGATTTGTTCTGCTGGGAAACCCTTCTTTTGACACTTTTTCCTGCTCTGAATGTTTAGTTCATGGGCCTTTTCCAACTTTCTAACTGGCTTTGGTAAAAATTCAATGGTTTCCTGAGGAGCACAATCCGATCATTCACCTTGCCCAGAGTCCTTCCTTTTCAGTCTTTTAGTTTTTAGAATCATGGTTGGACTTATTTTCTGAGATTGGGAGGTTTTCTTCTTTTTGGATGTAGTAGGTTCCTCCACAACAGACTTATCCTTACCTAATCCATCAATAGATTGGGATGAGATAGGTGTAACAGTAGTTTCTTCACCCCCTAACTTCTTCCCTTTGTTCTTCTTTGTCTTTCTACTGGACCCCTCACTGTATACCTATGTCTCTTGTTCTTTTATGGATTTAGACACTCCTTCTTGAGAAATTTTTTATTGAAGTAGTTGTTTCCAACTACTGCCTTGTTTTCTCAAGGCATGGACAACCAATAGTTTCATTAAGCCATGGTGATGGATACTAGTTTCGGGTTTCTTGGAAGCTGATTTAACTCCTCTCACCATTTTATTTAAACTCATCCAGAGGAAGTGAGGAAAATCAATTTGTGGCCCTCCTTCAAAATGTGACAAGAGTTTCAAATGGTATAGGAAGGTCACTGCATACCTCCCTTCGTAGGTGAGAAATCTATGCAAACTAATGAGCATTGTCCAATACTCTTCTTTGATGCAGCTTTGAAGAATGCCTTTGGTCCAATCAGGGTCTTGATGCTCCGACCTTAGAAATTTCTGACAAAGCTTCTTGTCAACAATCACCCCCTTAAAATATTTCTCTCCAGGGGAAGGTAAGCTTGTAGCTTCTACTATGGTGGCCTCTGAAACTGTCAATTTCATATCCCCAAACTGAACAATTTCTCCATCATAGGTCTGCGCAAAAGTAAGAGAGACTCCCTTGTGATAGCCTTTAATTTTCCAAAAATGGGACCCATCCGACCTGTTCAAATCTCTCCCTGCAAGCTTGATATTCTTGTGTTTCCCTGTATAACTGGAACACAGGTTCATGTCTATCAACCCCCATGCTGGCTTAAAACAATTCTTAAAGCGTATGAGGCAACAACACGGAGGATCGAGGGTTAAGTACCGGATCAACGCAGAACATGATGGAGTACCAGAAGAGGATAAGTATGCAAACGATATGAAGGAACAAAATCACAATGTAAATGGAGGTGGTGTGACAATATAAACAGTAAATAACGTTCATCTGGATGACAAAGCCATCAAGAGGAGCATTTATAAGTTAAGATTCAGATTGCAATGGTCACATATAAGGCAATGATGGAAAGATAAGATAAGTTGAATTCATGAATAACTTATAGACTTGTATGGAGGTTGGTGTCAGATCGTGTTCACGAGAGTGTTGGGTAATGATGACAAGAGATGTGGTCGTTATGACCGGAATTCACAAGTATGAAATCGTCTGATGTCATCGTGATCAGAATGAAATCATATTTTGACATGCATTAAGTTGTGGCTTAAGTCATTTGTATGGAACGATGTTGGATCATGGGATTATGCCGTTTTTCACCATATAAGCAGAAATAATGAAATTGGCCCTATTAGAGATACAATTACCTTGTACTCTCAATATTTCGGGTGTATAGGAATGATTTCTTCACGAGGAGATGTATACAAGGGCTTGTAGAAGTTCCAGGTAGGGAGCATGCAATAATTAAGAGTAACCACATGTTTAATACATAATTAGTCTAATTCCTTAATAAAAGAAAAAAAAAATGTTGAGTTTATAACTCTTATTACTTGAAGCATTTATATTGAGCAACAAAAAAAACTTTGAGTATAGGATAAGGACTACCAACACCTCATTACCAGTACCAGATCACACCTTAGTACCAGACCACTGCTTAGAAAAGAGTTTTTGTAGTACCATACCAACACAAACCTTTCTCCCTCAGAACCGGATGAACACAGGGGTGAATTTTTTGCAGTACTGAATCAACGTCAAGTTTTGCTTAGTATCGAAATAACACAGGCATTCTCCTTCAGTACCAGATGAGCATAGAGGCGGACATTTTTTGCAGTACTAGATCAGTGCAATGTTTTTCCCATTACCAGAATATTGCAGGCCCTCTCCCACAGTACCGGATGAGCACAAACCTTTTTCCACAGTACCGGATGAGCACAAAGGCGAACATTTTTGTAGTACCCGAATAGCACAGAGATGTTATCTAGTACTGGATCACCACAAAATTGTATTCTGGTACTCAATGAAATTTGGATAAGGTACTTGGTGGTGGTGTTTTGTAGACTGGAACTTTGTAGGTTGTACTTTGTAGAAATTGCTGGTGCTTTCTGATGCTATGGAAGAGAGCATGTGATTTGATTCTACTGAAAGTCCATGTAGGTGAAACAAATATCAACATTTGATATAGGAACTCTGAATTTGTAGTGGAAGTGTCAGAAAATAAGGCAAAAAGAATTCAATGATTAGGCCTCAAGCTCTGTAACAAGAAGGTACTCTGTAGCTGGATGACCTGATGTTGAGATTCAAAATCCTCCTCTTTTTGGAACCAAGCTGATCACTGCTCCTTTTGCCACTTCCTTTTTATTATAAAAATAATCCTAACTACTACTTTTCTGTGGATTTTTCTCGAGCCCAGATTAGTTAATGCTCGTGGATGTTTTCAGTTTTAAGCAGTTTGAAAAACTTAAAGAAAACTCCATCTACTGTCATGTGGATTTTTCTCGAGCCCGGGCCGGTTCTTTCTCGTCAGTGTTTTCAATTTTTAGGAGTCTGAAAAACTTAAAGAAAAATCCATCTACTCTCCCGTGGATTTTTCTCGAGCCCGAGCCAGTTCCTTCTCGCCGGTGTTTTCAATTTTTAGGAGTCTGAAAAACTTAAAGAAAACTCCATTTAGCTTCTTTTCCAAAAATGATCTACTAGGGTTGGATAAAGGGGTAGACCTACACCTGACAAATGTCCTCCTTATTCATTTATCTACATGAGAACACAATCAACTTTGTTTTTTGTTAGTAACACCAAAATTTCTATCTAATGACACACCTATTTACAAATATGTACAGAGCCAAATTAATTCACACAATCAAACTTACTGTGGTAGATCAATAAGAGGAGAAACCCCCTTGCTTACCAGTTGCATTTCATAATTTTGAAGAACATGTCTGACAAAATCCTCTTTGGATAGAGGCTTATGATAAACCTTCAATCGATGTCCATTCACGACAAAGGAGGTCTGATTCTCATCAATAGTCTTTATCTTAATAGTACCATTGTCATAAATTGTATCAACTTCATAGGGTCCCAACCATCTAGTAGAAAATTTACCTTTAAAATTCTTGAACCTACTATCATACAATAGGGCCCAATCACCTGACTAAAAATAATTCGTCTTGATGTACTTGTCATGCCATTTAGTCCTTTGTTCTTTGTTCTCAAAAGGTTTGATTACTACCTGAGCTTGGAGGGGCATCTCGTCAACTGCAGTAGGTTTTCCCATCCTTTGATAATCATCATAGCTGGCCACATACTTCTTTGCATCCTTGAAAATAGTTGGCCAATAGTAGCTAGATTGTAAGATCTTGTATGTTGTCCTTTTATCAACAAAATGGCCTCCACACAGACCATCATGACAGGATTTGAAGATGTCATGCATCTCATCCTCCTGGACACATCTTGTGATCACCAAATCAGGCCCAGTTCGGTACAAAAAATCATCATGCCACATGCAATTGGCACTTAGCTGGATAATTCTCTGTTTTTCTTGGGAGGACAGATTCTGAGGTAGCTTTCCTATTACAAGATAGTTGGCTACATCTTCATACCAAGGAATGTAAGTAGAAATAGAAAATAGATTCTCATCTGGAAAATTGTCATCTACTGGAGTATTATCACCTGTATGAATGAGTCTAGACATGAAATCAACAACTAAATTATCTCTTCCAGGCCTATCAATAATATTGATATTGAATTCTTGTAGTAATAACATCCATCTAGTCACTCGGGCATTTGTAACAGGTTTGTTCATAAAAAATATGATGGTTGAATGGTCGATATGTACAAAAAATTCATACCCTGTTATGTAGTGTTTGAACTTGTTAATGGGATGTACTACTGACAAGAATTCTTTTCCAGTGACAATGTAATTTACTTCAGTAGGTGAAAGAGTCTTGCTGACAAAGTATATAGCATATGGAATCTGGCCTTCCCTTTGTCCTAAAACAACCCCCAAAACTATATTTGAGGCATCCGTGTAGATATGAAAAGGAAGAGACAAGTTTGGTCCTCTCAAAATAGGGGCACTTGAAAGATTTGTTTTTAAAATTTAAAAGGAGATTTGAAATTGTTCATTCCAACAAAATTCAACCTCTTTTGCTAAAAGTTTGAACAGTGGGGCAACTAGGTTTGTAAAATTCTGAATGAACCTCCTATAGTAACCAGCATGCCCTAAAAATACTCTGACCTCTTTCTGTGAACTAGGGATTTTGATTTGAGAAATGATGTCAATCTTGGCAGGGTCTACCCTTATTCCAGTACTGGAGATGTGATGACCTAAAACAATTCCTTTAGTGAGCATCATTCTAGATTTTTCATGACTAAGGGAAATGTTGGTTTCTTTACACCTAATCAATACTTTCTCCAAATTGTCCAATGCCTTCTGGAAATCATCCCCATTTACTGCGAAGTTGTCCTTATAGACTTCTACACAGTCATGGGTCAAATAAAAAAAAATGGCAAAGACAACTCTTTGAAAAGTAGCAGGGGCATTACACAAACCAAAAGGAAGAAACCTATAGGCATAGGTACCACATGGGCAAGTAAATGTGGTTTTAGCTTGATCTTCTGGTGAAATTTGGATCTGATTGTAACCACTAAACCCATTCAAGAAAGAAAAATACCTCTTCCTAGACAAAGTGTCCAAGACCTGGTCTATGAAAGGCAAAGGAAATTAATCCCTGTAGGTAGCCTTGTTCAATTCTCGAAATTCCACACAAATCCTCCATTTACCATTTTTCTTAGGGACAATAATTAATGGGGATACCCACTTGCTATCCGATATAGGGTAAATAAAATTGGCATGCAAGAGTTTATGGAGTTCTTATTTTACTATGCCTTTTAAGGCTGGGTTCATCCTTCTTTGGGGTTGCCTAATAGGTATGATTTGGTCATTGGTATAAATATGATGCATACAAGTGTCTGGGCGAATCCATTTCATGTCAGAGTAATCCCATGCAAAAGCACCAGATTGTCCTTAAATCATTTGAATCAATTTTTGTTGTTGATTTGTTTCTAAACTAGCATTGATGTACAAGGATTTTCCAGGGATGATTTCAACAGCCTGGACAACTGATTCTTTCCCTTCATGTACTTGTGAAATGGTGGCTACTGTAGAGGTGGAGGGGTGCCGGATTTCCTGGAATTCAGAGCTGAAGATATGTGTGTATTCAGGAAAAGATTGAGGGTATTCAATGCATTCTGTATCAGCCAAAAATAAGCTTAAGATTTGTTCTTCAGTTTTCTCTTGAACTCCTTTTACTTGTTCGAGTGTTAACAAGGGTTGAGTATAGTCCTCCTCCCCATAGGGATTCTCCAACTAGAGAGGAACTTCAGTGGGTGGTTGGGCATGAGGAAAGAGAATGAATTTTTTACTTTGGGTGCCATTGGAAATTGTCATTCCTACAGATCGAAAACTAATGAACGCATTGGCAGTGGCCAACCAAGGTCGACCAAGCACTACTGGATGTCTTGGTTTGGAGGATTTGGGATGAATCACTAAGAAAAACACATGGTACTCCCAAGAGGCCAAGGTGACCGTTACATCGTCTAGATTTCCTACCGGGCTGATAACGAATTTGCCTGCCGATTCCAACAAAGTCTGTGTTGGTATTAGGTGATTTAGTTGCAGTGTTTTCATGGTGTTAACCGTGATACAATTTATTGCTTCTCCTAGATCAATAAGTGTGTTTGGAAAAGAAACACCATTAATTTCTATGGTCACCACTGGATTTCCTGGATCATTATATTTGGATGGAATTTCTGATATAAATTCTGATAACTGTCGAACCACCTGAATAAAATAGGGCTCCTTCCTCTTCCTCTTCCTCCCTGGCTTTTTAATGCAAAGATCCCTTACAATATTAGCATAAATAGGTATATCCTTGATGGCATGAAGTAAGGGAATATTCACACATATGTTTCTAAGTTCAGTCTCTAGATTATGCCCTAGAGGTACCTCAAATTTCTTCACAAGTAACCTTTCTAAATAAGGAGGAGGATTAGTTTTTTGAGGTGTTTCTGCTGGGTGAGAAGTGCGAGGAGGAATTTCCTGGTGTACATGGGTGTTTCTTTCTTCATCTGATTGTTTATCCATTTTTTCTTCTCCTTGAACTACTTGATTATCTATTTGTTCTTCTTCTTGAACAACTCAATTATCTACTTGTTCTTCTTCTTGAATAACCACAATAGGATTTGGTTTATTTAGAAGCCTCCTTGATCTTAATTCAATTCCATTAAATGAAGCATGATTTATCACATAAGTGGGGAAGGTTTATACTTCAAGATTTTGCACAAGCTGTGTAGGTCTACTATTTGGATTAGGAATGGGTTGTGCAAGAATAAGGGTAGGCCGAGGAGGGTTTGGGATAGGTGTAGCTTGCATTTGTTGTTGGATATTTGGGTTCATAGGCAGTGCCAGTTGTTGCTGCAACTGTGGAGGTGGAGAAAGAGCAGGGGGATTAAATCCTGGTAGAAACCGAGAGATATTGGAAGGGTATTGTGGATAGGTGGGAAAGGTTGTTGGCTGAAAGGTAACATTCCCATATGCAAGCCCCCTCCATCCCTGTTGCCAAGGATGGATTTGTGGTTGTTGAGGTGACCGTTGAGGATAATACATTGGAGGTATCCATTGCTGTTGTGAATATTGTGTGGTAGGATCTACGCACATATTGGGATTTTGTTGTCTCCATGCTCTCTTGGGGGGATATGATGTTTCCTGAGGTTCTCCCCCTCCCTTGAAAATGGATTTTAGTCCAGGTAAATAAGGGCACTCATTGGTAGGGTGATATTCTTTATAGAGACCAAATATCTCGATAACATTAATATGACATTCCTTTTCAGGATGCCTTTTCCTACACCGAGGACATAAAATTTCCAAAGTAACATTTTCTTGTTGTTGTTTTCTTTTAATTTTAATGGTATCAAGCTAGGAAATAATGGTGTTTAGGATGTATGTTTTGAAGTTTTCTAGTAGATTCCCCAATTCAATCCTAGTAACACCTCCTGGTGTGGGTTTAGTAATTCTGTTTATAGGATCCCTTACACTTTTTCCTGTTTTGGCTTGATTGCGGGAGTATCTTTTACAATACTCTGCAATGTCTGCAAATGGATTTTGGTACACATATCCATAACTCATGAGGTTTAGTACCTCCATGCAGTCATCCCTAACCCTTTTTAGGAAGATGGTCCTAACTGTGGCTTTGTCTAAGGAAAATTGCTTTGTCTTTTGGTAGTTGTATAAGAACCTTTCTAGGTAATCTTCCAAACTTTCTTCCTCAGACTGCTGCATCTTAAATATGCCATTCCTAGCATCCCTAGGTTTGCAGTAATCTTGATATTTCTAGAGGAAAGTATCCTTCGTGCCATCCTAATATAAGATAGTGTGTTATCCTAGACTCATAAACCACCTTAATGCTGAGTCTTTTAGTGTGGCTGGAAAGATTTTTAGTTTTTATGCATTATCAGTGTAATTATAACTCCTACATAGTATATCAAATTCAAACAAAAATGAATTAGGATCTTCTGTTGACATACCATGGAAGTGAGGCAGTGAGGAAAATGGAATATTATTCATAGCAACGTCTCCAACGATGTCTAATATTGGGAATCCAAATGTCTTTGTTTCTTTGTTTGCATTTCCCTCTTCATTTGCCAAGTCTCCAAATAACACATTGTAGGGTGTTGGTGATGTCTCCCCACTAAGTGATGGTTCAACCACTGGGTTATTTGGTATATCTAACTGTTCCAATACCTTGTGTGTTACGCCAATGGCAGATGCAACTTCTTCTATCAATACCTCTGTCTCTTTTCCAGCTCCTCCTTCTGATGTGGTCGCTAGTGCTTCCCCTCTTGCTTGTTGTATTATGCTTTCAATATGAACAATGGCTTCAGATTTAGTGCCTTTGGCTGTTGTTTCAATTGCTGCCTTTGAACTTTCTCCTTTGAGAATTTTTCCTGCACAAATTTTAGCTGAATTAGTGTGTGGGGGGGGGGGTTCTTGTTGTTTGTTTTCTATTTTTTATGAAATTTTGGAAGCAATAAATCTACCTTTACTATCCCTATACCTACTCATAAAAATAAGAAACTCTAATACTAATGAAACACAAACTTTTAACTACCAAAGGTAAGAGGACAACCTGACTTTGGATCAACCCCACCAAAGTGGATGCACAGGTTCTTACCTCTCGTCTTACCGTCTTCTCTCTGCCCTTAGGTTGTCCTTAAATCCAATCCAAACTCATCAAACCAATCAAATTCAAAATGCTACCTATTACCGTTTACAACTCCCCGACAACGACGCCAAAATGTTGGTGTATATATATGCTTAGTATATTGCACTCATTTATATGTCAATCCAGGATTTGTAATCAAAATAATTGCTACACCATATGTGACGAAAACATGTAACCTATATATGTCTGTTGTATCTAGCTCAATCTAGAAATAATTAATAGCATAACACTCTATTTTGGAATATCTAAATACTTCACACAACTTCAAACTTAGAAAATAAGGCTTATAACAAAACTCTCAAAAACACACTCACTTGAAAAGGGCTCTTGCTTAAATAACAAGTCTGTTCATTATAGGCTCATGAAATGTAGATATGAACTTATATCTTGCTTCTTGTAGCAATTGAAAGAGAAATTAATAGTTCACTTTGTTCACTCTTAGAAAGAAACTATTAAGCCCTAATATTGTCTCATTACCCCTTAATTGGGGCATATTATATTAGTAATGTTATTTTATTTATGTCGGCTTTAGACCATTAGTTGTAATTATACCTCCTAGTCTCTTATATATACCAAGGAGACATTTTCATTTTGAATCATCTTGTACTTGAACATTTAAGTGGGGTAAAAGGAGGTTGCCCCC
>ML829831.1:0-13406 GCA_009831015.1 Picea engelmannii | reverse complement strand
ATTGTAAAAAATGAAAGAGGAAGAATAAAATATTAGAGGTGTGGCTCTAAACATGTTATTTATTTTTCCCAGTTTGGGTTTCCACAGTAAAATATTTATGTAATGTGTGTGTGACATTGTATATTTTCTACTTTTATTAAGAATATATTAACAATAATTAATTGTACAGGGTTAAAATATACATTTGGTATCAGAGTTGTTATTGGCTTCAGGGGGATGCCTTTGTGGCTAAGGGTTTGGCTTGGGCCTGTGATAAACCTTGTTACAGTGGGAGAACTGTTATATCAATTCTTCAAGTGAAAAGAAACAACGACCAGTTAGAAAATAGAGATCAAGAAATTTAATGGGAAAAGTTTTGAGCTATGGAAGCTCAATATGGAAGATTTGTTGCTGGACAAAGATCATTGTATCATTGTGGATCTTGGTATTGCACCTACAGGAATGTCAACAAAAGACTGGGAAAGTTGGATCGGAAGGAGAAGAGTACAATTCGATTGTGTCTCTCATATTTAGTATTACTAAATGTGTCAGGGGAAGCTACAACCAAGGATTTATGGAATAAGTTAGGGCCTTTGTATCAGTCTAAGTTCTTGGTAAACAAACTATGTTGGATTATTCACTAATACTGAGAGGGGGCGTGAATCAATATTAGGAACTTTTTACCACTTTTAATAAAAATATGTAAGAATTTAATATATCACCAATTTATCACTTTTTATTTCATTCAAGATACCATAAACATATAACCACAAATACACAGTACACAAGAATTTTACATGGAAAATCCAAATGGGAGAAAACCACAAAATTCTTTCTTATATATCAGAAGATTACATTCATAGGAAGCACCAAATTCCAAAATTATCCAGCACCAACTGGAAGGAGGACCAACCCCCTATTTATAGGCTCCAACCCGAAGGAAGCTACAACTCTCTAAATTATCCATCTCTAACTAGAAGGAGGCCCCAACACCCTAGTTTATAGGCTCCAACTTGAAGGAAGATACAACTCCCTTTCCTTTCTCCTTCCTTCCTCCCTTGAATATAAATGATAGAATCCACATATCACTATTACTGTCACTGATACTGATATTGATACATCTTCAAAATGGGTTCAATCACATAAATCTTATGCCAATATCACCAAGAATATCCTCCAAATCATGTGCTAAAAAACACCATGATATGCATCAAACCATGTGCCATAAACATCCAATATGTGCCTCAAAGAATTTACCATGCCTCAAAACATATACCCAGAATGTGCCTTAAGCATGTGCCAAAATATCCAAGATGTATATCAACCATGTACCAACACCTCCAAGATATGCCTCAAGCATATGCCATACTCACCAAGATACAACCCTAAAAAATATAGAAGACATACCTTTTATCATGTAAAGAAACCGAAGCATAAGATCTCAAATTATTTAGACCTTCTTCAACTTCAACATTAAGAGAATAGTACATTCTTCAAACTTTTGCATAGATATGTGATTCATCCACTTCCAACCTATATACACTCTCTCTTTTCTTCATTGCAATCTATGTATACCCTATACACAATTCGTTCGTCCGCAACCCGTGTATATACACACTTCACCCCTTTGCAAACAACATATAACCTCAGAAAATTTGTATGGTCACCTTCTTTCTCTCCTTGACCTCCTTTCTCATAGGCCGGATTCATTGTGCTGAGATCACAAATCCTCCTAGCACAAGTGTAGACCCACTTATGTTAACTACATTCACCAAACACACACTTGCTTGGATGTTAAATGAGAGGTTATTGATGTGTATTTATACCCTTCCAAGTAACTTCTTTACATGATATTTGAGCCGACCTATAACTTCTTGTTTGCAACAAATTTTCTTATTTAATTAATTTTAGGGCCAACTCGTAACTTCTTTGACCTTAGATTCGAGGCTTCTTGAATATACTTAGGGGCTTATTTTTGAAGAGGGTATAACTTCTCAACCATGAGGAACCACGTGGAGTGCCACCTACAATTGGAAATGACATGACGAGGACTATCCATCTACGATATTTTTGCATGTATTTTCAATGTCTTTCATGTTCCTTTTCTCAATCAACTTCGGGCTTCATGACCACACCTCCAGGGCTTCTTAACCACTTAACCATACTTAATCATATTTCCAGGGCTACTTGTAGACTTCTTCAAAGCATCTTCCTATGAGGGCCATGCTTAGAGATACACCATAAGGGGACCACTTTGGAGACTTATTCAAATATACCCATCACTTCTAGAGGATTCTAGACTTCTTCTAGGGTTGGCATCAATGACAACCAATTTTCCAACAATCTCCCCCTTTGGCATTGATTGCAACACTCATACTCCCCATTTAACCATTGCTTCCCCTATATTCATGTTTTCTCCCCTATCTTCATGCTTCTAAACTTTCTCTTATGCTTTGTTTCTTTCTCCCCCCCTTTGACATCAATGAGAAAGGGTAACCCCCCCCCGACGATTTCTCTCCCCCTGCCTTCTTTGAAAAATGTCGCGTAGATCATTGTGGGGTAGAAACTACTCCAATTTTATGTCGAAGATACTCAAATGTCTCTCTTGGGAGAGGTTTGGTGAAGATATTTGCAATCTGTTCTTTTGTCCCAATGTACATTAACTTGGAATTATTTTTTGTGTTTTGTTCCCGCAGAAAGTGGAACTTAATTAGAATATGCTTGGTCTTGGAATGCATCATTGGATTCTTGGATATACTTATAGCACTGTTATTGTCACATAATATTGAAATAGGCTCGTCATATTTTACTTGTATGTCTTGTAGAGTTTTATTCATCTAGAGGACATGAGTACAACATGTTGTTGCTGCAATATATTCCGCTTCTACTATAGAAAATAATACTTAGCACTGCTTCTTACTTAACTAGGACACCACATAGTCACCCAAGTAGAAGGATGCTCCACTAGTACTTCTTATATCATCAATGCTTCCTTCCAAATATGCATCTTTGTAAATTCCCATAGTAAGCTCAATCCCTTTCCGATACCACAATCCAAATTATGTTGTTCCTTTGAGATATATGAATATCCTCTTTACTGCCATAACATGAGTTTCCTTCAGTGTTGCTTTAAATATTGCAACCTATCCTACTTCTTGAATAACATTTGGTCTTGAGGTTGTCACATAGAGTAGGCTTCCAAACATCGATCTATAGAGTCTCTGATATCCTTCCTTGGATTCATCATCTTTTCTCAACTTGCACCCAATCACCATTGGAGTAATTATGGTTGCAATATTCCATTCCAAGATTCTTCAACATTTCTTTGATGTACTTAGTTTGGGAAATGAAAATACCTTCATCTAGTTGAGATATTTGGAGTCCCAAGAAGAAAGTCAACTCACCAAGTAGGGACATTTCAAACTCACTCTAGATGTCTTTTGAAAAATTCTTACTCAACCTGTCATCATCACTTCAAAAGATGATGTCATCCACATATATTTCGATGATAATCATGTTGTTTTGATCCACTTTTATGTAGATATTGTTATCCACATTGCCCTTTTTGAATCGTTGTTTTTGTACGTACTTGTACAATATTGAATACCAGGCTCTAGGTGCTTGATTTAGTCCATACAAAGTTTTCTTCAATCTAAAAACATATTCTTCTCTTTCTGACAATAAAAACCCTTTTGGTTGTTTGATGTAGACTTCTTCTTCTAGTTCTCCATTTACAACTGATTTTACATCCATCTGATATACTCTGATTCTTTTGGAACATGCATAGGCCAATATAATTTTGATTGCTTCCATTCTGGCAAAACGATCAAAAGTTTCCTCAAAATCTACTCCTTCAACTTGAGCATATCCTTTTCATACTAGCCTTTCCTTATTTCTGGTTACATGTCCATCTCTGTTTAGTTTGTTTCTGAACACCCATTTTGTACCAAACACATTTTTGTCCCGAGGACTTGGAACTAATTCCCATGTCTCATTCTTCTCTATTTGATTATGTTCTTCTTCCATGGCCTTGATCTAATGTTCATCATTGTTGGCTTCCTCAAACTTGCTTGGTTCAACTATGGATAGTAGTGCTAGATGTATCTGTTCTGGGGTACATGCCCATTTACTTCCTCTGGTTTCTATTCCTACATTTTTATCTCTAATAACTTGTTCCAGTGGATGATTCTTCTATACCCGACGGTTAGGTGTCCTAGAAGGTATATGAAGATCTTGCTAGTAATTTTCTTCTTGTTCTGCTTCTGACTGCTTCTCTACTTTCTCTTCTTCTTCTACATATTCTTCTTCTGCTTCCTTCTCTTTTGAATTTCTACTTTCTTCTTTGGTCTTGAGCACATTTGTTTCATCAATGTTTACATTGATGCTTTCCATAATTCTGTTGAGTCTTAGGTTGTATCATTTGTATGCCTTGCTTTTGCTTGAGTATCCAACCAATATGCCTTTATCAACCCGAGAGTCAAATTTTCCAATCATGTTATCTTCTCTCTTTATGTAACATTTACTTCCAAACACTCTAAAGTGATTGATGTTCATCGGTATTCCCTTCCATAGCTCATATGGAGTCTTGTCACTGCTACTTCTAAGCATTCCTTTGTTCTAGATATGAATGGTTGTATGTACTGCTTGTACCCAAAAGATATTACTCAACTTGGAATATTTGAACATGGTTTTGGCCATATCCTATACAATTATGTTCTTCCTTTCAACAAATCCATTTTGCTAAGGTGTCATAGCTGCTGAGAATTGCATTTTTATTCCATGATCTTCAAAAAAGTACATGAATTCTTTTGATGTGAACTCACCTCCATTGTCTAATATCAAGCACTCACTTGATTTTCAAATCATTCTCGTTTTCAACCATCTCTTTGAATATCCTGAAACATTTGAATGCCTTCGACTTTTTCTTGAGAAAACAGACTATGGTCATTCTTGTAAAATCATCAATAAGTAGCATGAAGCATTGTTCTCCATTCAACCCTTTTGTTCTCATTGGTTCGCATAGATTAGTGTGTACAAACTCCAATGGTTTAGTTGTAGAGTATTCCTTTGTTCTAAACTCAGTTCTTGTTTGTTTTCCATGTAGACAGTGCTTGCACATAGTATTGGCTGGCTTTGAAATTTCAAGCATTTCTCTTACCGCTTCCTTTCTGCTGATTTTGACAAGATTGTCAAGGTTCATATGACCCGTTCTTCTTTTCCAAATCCAAGTTTCATTTTCCCTTCCCAAGCAACATCTTTAATTTTCGATCTCATTTAAGATGTATATATTGTTTGGATTCCTTATTTCTATCGCCATAAACTTTCCTGATCCTTCTTTTCTTATCTCATATATCTTTGAGTCGAATAGAAGTGTATGTTCCTTGTCACACATTTGACTCACAATTAGCATATTATGCTTCGTATGTTGTCAAGAGGACATTTTGTGCCATGGCATATTTACTTCCAAGCTTGATTGTGCCTTTTCCTATAATTTTGGCCTAGTTATCATTGCCAAATGAGACTGATCCATATTTTTCTTTCTTTAGAGTTACAAACCTGTCATTATCATCTGTCATATGATTTGAACAACCACTGTCAATGTACCAATCACTTTTTCTTCTTTGGGCTTGAAGGGAAATCAAACATTCTTCAATGCTCAGTTTGTCCTGCTTCCTTTTACATATCCTTGATGGTTCATAACTGTTGAAATCCTGCTTTGGTTCCTTTGGAGGAATAATCAATTTGCAATCTTTAGTCATGTGTACAAAATTGTTGCATTTATAACATTCTACTTCATTATTTAATGAGCCAAAACTGTTATAGTTTCTGTTATACGCTTCATGAGGCTTTCTGAGATGACTAATTCTAGTGTATCCTTCATAGTTTCTTCTATTCTTTTCATAGGCTCTACATTTTATAGCCTTGTGCCCAAAGTTGTTACAAGAATAACATAAACCAAGAAAAATAGTTTGGTACCTCAGTGTGGGGGATGTTCTAAATGGTGTTTCTCTTCTGTAATATTCTTCTTGAATTCTTTCCCTTGCTGGTTGTTGATTCTGAGTTCTGGATGTTATAGGTGATGCAGTTCCTCTGTAACATTCTTCTTGATTTCTCTCCATTTCCCAAATTTTCTCCTTTCAAGGCTTGCATTCTTCCTTCTTGATGGGACCTCTGATGAATTTTTCATAACTCCTTTGTTATGATTCCTTTTCTGTCATCATGGAGTTCGAACCATTCTTAGTATGCATTTGCTTGGATCCTAGTCCAGACTTGTCATAGTATGTACTTTGACTACTGATGATTTCATCCAATATTTTGGTGATGTTTTGTTGCATGTCTTTCTTCTGAAGTTCCTTCCTTAGTGAGACTATTTCTTCTTCCAAGCTTTCCTTCATTTTCTCCTTTTCTTCCAACTGGTTTTGAGCATTTCTTCAATCCTTCTGGATTCTTCTACATGGACCTTTAGATTCATAATCATGTGCTAGACTTCTTTAGAGTTGGTATTTTGAGAACCTTCCTTTAGCTTGATCACTTCTTCCTTTAGATAATTGTTTTTCTTCCTTTCTCGTTTTAGCTCACTTAAGGAACTAATTAGTTCTGCTTCAAGATCTACTTCACCTTCTTCTTCATAATATTATTTATCATTTTAAAGTTCCATAAATACTAATCTTTCTTAATCACTGTCACTATCATCATCTTCATCTGATGAGTAATTGTCTTCTCTTGATAGAGACTTTTCTTAAAAAAATTCCTTTTGCTTATTTTCTTGTCTCCTTTCTGATATTTATTTTCTTTCTTGGGAGATTCTTCTTCATTACTATATATATATTCTTAGAATAAGGACATTTAGTATCTAAATGGCCAATTTTACTACAATTAAAACATTTTAAAGGAAGCTTACCTTTGTATTTTCCAGTTCCTCTCTTCAACTTCCTTACAAAGTTTTCCATTTCTTCATCTTCATCTGAATCATCGTTGCCGCTACAGTTTGACTTTGAATTTTTGCTTATTATTCTTTGTATTATTGGATGATTTGAAAGTTTTTGTTGGCATATTTACAGGAAGAGTGTGCTTGTCATTGATGGCAAGAACAACAATGATGATGGCATATTGGCAGCAATGATGGCAAACATGAAAACAACGATGATAGCATCGGGAATTGCTGTCTACAAGATTAGGAGGATGATCATAGGACTGCCAGGAGTGCAGTAGAAAGGCCCTTGAGGTCCAAAGGATTGAAACCCTTTGAGAATTTGAACGAAGTCAAAATATCAGAAGAGATAGCGGATTTACCATTACATTGGTGAGAAAGCTCAGAAGGGACAATGATTTCCAGAAGTGCAGACAAGGTCCAAGAGACAGAATCGTAGGAGGAACAAAGGTCAAAGCCTTTGAATACTTAGAAAATCTTCTAATTCAGAAGAAATTGTAAGCTCAGGAGGAGGAGCGACATTGGCCATCATATCAAGCACTGTAAAGATTTGGACCATTGGATTGAGGAAAGTTGCGGGCCCTCGATTGGACGAGAGCAGAGAATTGGGAATTGGGAAATGAAAGAAAGGAAGTGATAACTTCTGACATCATGAAGTGCGAAGTCTCGAAGTGAAAAGGAATCTTGGTCATCCATTGAGGCAGGACACGTGGTGAGAGATCAACATTATGCTGATTTGCAAATCGAGAAATCAGAGACAGGAGAAGCGAAAACTCGTGAGGTCCGAGTTCGTGAAGGTGATCACAGACGTTGATCGAGGAAGGTTGTGGACCATTGATCTGGCACGAAAAATTTCGGAGTTCAGGAGTTTAGACCTCGAAGAAAGGAAGTGCTCTAACTTCCGACATCACGAGTCACAAAGTCTTGAAGAACAAAGAGGAGATATGGACTATCGGATCACTGAGTGTCTTGGACCATTGATCTAGCATGATGTACTTCGAAGTTCGGGAGTTGGGAGGGTTGGGGTATCTCACAGAAAAATATCCGAAGCATGAAGTTTCGACACACTTTCTTGATTAGAACGTGGTCACAACTAGTGGTCACATTAGAGGATATTAAGGGAAGGATCTAGAATTGCTAGACTCTACCTCAGAGTTTCGAGAGTTGGGAGATTTGAGGTGAATCACAACAGAATATATGATGTGTGAAGTCATGAAGTGCCTTTTGGATAGGCGTCTGATCACATTTCATGGTCACGTGAAAGGAAGGGGCTTAGCTAGAAAATATAGCACCCACTGTGTAGTTTTCTCAGGAAGGGAAAAGGCGCCAAAGGGATGCGCACACGGAGGTTCTCTCTGTAACTGCCAGAACAGACTGATGGTATCTGCTAGAGAATTTGAAGATCTTCAAGGTGATCGCTAGAGGAGATGAAGAGTCTCTAGATAAATTACAGTGGAATGAAGACTCATCATAGAGATAATTGACAGCTGGAAAAGTGTCAAAGACTGTAGCTGCCATAGAGGACGAAGAGTTGCATGCATGATCTGGCAGAGGTCTTGGCATGATAAATATATGCAGAATAGAGAAGAGAAGGGGCATCTTCAATTGTGATTCATGTGAATAGAAGAGAATGTTGAGGTGCGTATGTAGAGACAGAGCAGAGGAACAAAAAGTGCAAGATGATGCGAGCAATAATACATTGATGAAGAAAGAGAAGAGCAATATAGTAGAACAATGATGAGACTGGTAAGCCATTGACAAATACTGTATCACTGTAATAAACTTTTGTAGCAAAGTTTTATATCTCAGGGTGGTAGGGAGGTGCTAGGGAGGACTTTTATCCTCAAAGTTTCAAGTGGGTGCTTGAACTCAGGGAGTTGTAGCTTCCATCTGGTTACAGCCGGAAAAACCAGGGTGGTAGGGTGGTGCAAGGGAGAACCATTGTTCTCTGTTATACAGGTTGGTTCCTGTGTGACTGGAAGTTGGTGCTAGAACACTCAGGAAGTTGGTGCTTCCTTCTAGTGGGTGCTAGAGAAACCAGAGAGTTGGTGCTATCAATAGGTTGCAGCTTGTAAATCAGAGGTGGTAGCCTCAAAAAGAGTTGGTTCTCATAAGAATGACAATCTATAGAAAATAAAGACTACTTATCATATGAAGAAGAAGAGGTTTTCTCCCTTTAGGGTTTCCTCAGGAGAATCAATGTCTCTGTGTATTTTGTGTGATTGATCAAATGTTGTATATCTATGCATGTTAATGCATCAACACACATTAAATAATAATCTAGAAAGATTCAGAAAAGAACTTGAAAAGTTTCAAGCTTATATATATAACGGATTCACCTCCCCCTCTTAGTTATTTTTCCAACAGTTTCTTCCTTCATAGATGGATTATCCTGCTCTATTCTCATTTCATAAGCTGTAAATATTCCATGTAACTCATCCATGCTCAACATAGCAAGATCTTCTCTTTCTTCTAGGGATCAAATCTTGGGATCAAATCTCATTGGAAGATATCATAGTACCTTTTGAACAATTACTGGTTCTTTAATTTATTCTCTTAAGTCTTTAAATGAATTCATTATTTCATCAACTCAAAAAAAATAAGCTGCAATATATTCATCTTCCTTCATCTTTAGTTGTTCAAATTGACCTCTATAAGTTTGCAGCTTGGCCCCTTTGACTTTGGCATCTCCTTCGTAATATTTTGAAGTTTGTCCCAGATATCCTTTGCAGATTCACAATTCATAAACTTGAAATATACTGAGCTATCCAGGCCACTCATAATAACATTTGTATCCTTCAAATTTTTTTCCAAATGTTTCTTTCCATCTTTAACTGTTGGGGGAGTGGCATGCGCCTTATATCCATCTACTACTACTTGCCAAACATCAAATCCCTGTTCCTCCAAACATGTTTTTATCCTTATATTCTAGAAGGCATAGTTATAACCATCAAACATCATTGTTCAATTCTTATTGCACTCCATGATCTACCTTCCAATGATTAGACAGTTTCTAAAGTACCTCCTCTGATACCAATTTTTGGATTATTCACTCATACTGAGAGGGGGGGTGAATCAATATCAAGAATTTTTTACCACTTTTAATCACAATATGTAAGCATTTAATATATCACCAATTTATCACTTATGATTTCATTCAATATATCAAAAACATATAACTACAAATACACATTACACACAAATTTTACATGGAAACCCAAATGGAAGAAAACCACAAAATGCTTTCTTATATATCAAAAGATTACATTCATAGGAAGCACTAACTTCCAAAATTATCTAGCACCAAGTGGAAGGAGGTATAAACCCCCTATTTACAGGCTTGAACTTGAAGGAAGCTCCAAATCCCTAAATTCTCTAGCTCCAATTGGAAGGAGGCTCCAACCCCCTAGTTTACATGCTCCAACTTGAAGGAAGCTACAACTCCTTTTCCTTTCCCATTCCTTCCTCCCTTGAATACAAATGATAGAATCAACCTGTCACTATTAGTCTCACTAATATTGATACATCATCATCTTCAAAATTGGTTCAATCACATAAATCTTATGCCAATATCACCAAGAATATCTTCCAAATCATGTGCTAAAAAAAACCATGATATGCATCAAACTCTGTGCCAAAAAAATCCAAGATGTGCCTCAAAGAATATACCATGCCTCAAAACATATACCCAAAATGTGCCTTAAGCATGTGCCAAAATATGGAAGATGTACCTCAACCATGTATCAACACCTCCAAGATATGCCTCAAGCATATGCCATACTCACCAAGATACAAGCCTCAAAAATATAGAATACATACCTTTTATCATGTAAAGAACTTGGTGCATAAGATCTCAGATTATTCATACCTTCTTCAACTTCAAAAGTTTTGCATGGATACACGATTCATCCACTGTCAACCTACGGACACCCGCTATTTGATTCACAACAATCCACGTATACCCTATAAATGATTCATCCATCTACAACACATGTATATACGTGCTTCACCCTTCTGCAAACTGCATATAACCTCATAAAACTGGTACGGTCACGTCCATACACTTCTCTGTCCTCAACCTCCTTTCTCCTAGGCCAGATTCACTTTACTGAGATCACCAATTCTCCTAACACAAGTGCAGACCCACTTATGCTAGCTCCTTTTCACAAACACACACTTTCTTGGATGTTACATGAGTGGTTCTTGATGTGTATTTATACCCTTCCAAGTAATTTATTTACTTGATATTTGAGTCGACCTGTAACTTCTTGTTTGCAATAACTTTTCTCCTTTGATTAATTTTAGGGCCAACTTGTAACTTCTTTGACCTTAGATCTGGGGCTTCTTGACCATACTTTGGGGCTTCATCTTTAATAGGGTATAACTTCTCAATCGTAAGGAACCACGTGGTGTGCCACTTACCATTGGAAATGACATGATGAGGACTATCCATCTATGAGAGTTTTGCATGTATTTGTAATGTCCTTCATGTTCCTTTTCTCAATCAACTTCATGCTTTGTGACCACACCTCCATGGATTCTTAACCACTTAACCATACTTAATTATATTTCCAGGGATTCTTGTAGACTTCTTCAAAGCATCTTCCTGTGAGGGCCATGCTTAGACATACACCATAAGGGGACCACTTTGGAGACTTCTTCAAATATACCCATCACTTCTAAAGGATTCTAGAATTCTTCTAGGGTTGACATCAATGACAACCAATTTTCCAACAATATTCCCCTTTGGAATTGATGGAAACACTCATAATCCCCCTGTGACCATTTCTCCCCTTGTATTCATGCTTGCTCCCCATGTATTCATGCTTCTGAACTTTCTCTCCTACTTTGGTTGTTTCTCTCCACCTTTGACATTAATGACAAAGGGTAAATTCCCCTGATGATTTATCTCCCTCTGTCTTACTTGTAAAATGTTGTGTAGATCACTGTGGGGAAAAAAATACTCCAAGTTTATGTCGAAGATACTCAAATGTCTCTCTTGGGAGAGGTTTGGTGAAGATATCTACAACCTGTTCTTTTGTCCCAATGTACTTCAACTCACTAGTACATTTGGGTCAAATTTCGATGGCGCGTTTGATGCAATTGCCACTTTATATTGTCGAGAGAACAACAAATAGCTGACCCCCTTAAACGTCATTTCACATGACGTCTCTTTTCTGACATTTCATATGATGTCGCTATTGCGATGTTTCATGCAAACACATGTCATCTCGGATTTGACTGTCCAAACCCCGGATTTGACATTGCTCTTGCCACCTCCAAGACGTCTCTCTTTCCACCTCCCAGACGTCACTCTTTCCACCTCCAAGATGTCTCTCTTTCCACCTCCCAGATGTCGCTCTTGCCACATCTTGGAGGTGGCAAGAGTGACGTCTTGGAGGTGGAAAGAGATACGTCTTGGAGGTGGCAAGAGAAACGTCTGGGAGGTGGAAAGAGTGACGTCTTGGAGGTGGCAAGAGAGACATCTTGGAGGTGGAAAGAGAGACGTTAAGAGGTATCAACTCTGACGTGGTTGCTATGGGAGTGACACTCCAAGATGTCGCAATAGAGACTATGTTGTAGGTATTTTAAAAAAAATATAATATCAATATTGAGAGGGACAGGTACATTAACCTTTGCTAATATAGTAGCCATATCAATATTTAAATCTATATCATCAGTCTTAGGCAAGGTTGTTTTAGGAGGATGACTAACTTCCAATGGTAAAGGGGGTCTTGTCTAATGAGGTTTAGGATCACTAGGATACGTCTTGTGTGTGTTATCACACAAACTCACAATTGTTGAGCTAAAGTATGAAAGCTTAAGTTCAATCATGCGCAACTTAGAGAGAAGGCCCCTGTCACCTCACCAACCCTCTTTCACTTCAAGCCATCTTTCCTCCGACTAAAGGGGGTTTCCTTCAATTAAGATTGCGAGGACTTAGGTCAAGGAATCTCAATGTGGAGAGTGAAGTCTGAGAAAAATGCATTTGGGTAGCTTTAGAATATTGAAGAAAGTACTTGGAGGTCTCAAGATCAATGTCTTTTCATTGGGCATATATGGAGACTGAGGGGAAAATAATACTTGAAATTCTATCATAGGATTATCACCTCATAAGCCTAGGTAAACCTCCTAGGAGAGAAAACCCTAGAGTTTATTCCCTCATAAACACTAGGTGTCATCCTATCCCTTCAAGAGCTACTAGCACAAGATCAATAAAACTATGTTTTAAACCCCAGGGGGATAGCCACTTCTAACCCCTAGAACTAAAACCTAGCCAAGAAAAGCCTTAAGGGGATAACCACTCCTAACCATTAAGGAAAACCTTGAATTCTTCAATGAGTTAAGATGGATAAAACAAGGGAATGAATGATCACAAGAGAATTTCCATGAGGTAGGAGAATGCATGAATGACTCACACTTATTGAAAATGTTTAAACTCCCTGCTGATGTGGGGATTTATTTAATGTTGGAGGATATCAAAGATGTGTCATTG
>ML829830.1:45041-59678 GCA_009831015.1 Picea engelmannii | reverse complement strand
ATAACAATAGCATAATCCAAGATCACTGAGAAATACACAATCACAAGAGACACAACATTTATCCTGGGAAACCCTCTAGGGGAAGAAAACCCAGCAAAACTTCCTTAATATAAATAGCCAATACAATGCCAAGAGATCTCTTAATCTAATACAGAAAATCCTCTCCCAGACATGCGCCACTCTCTCTCTCCTTCTTCTCCAACAGCAGATCTGAACTTGTCTCTCAAATGAGCAAGTGAGTTGTGTCTAAGTGAGGCGCTAGCCTCCTTTATTTATACAAATCTGGCACATGTGAAGTGTCTCTTCACTGGCAGGGCCGACTTCTCAAACTGGGTGGGTAAACCTACCTTTATTATATTTATGGGTCTCTTTAATATCTACTGGGGCCGACTTCTTATTCTGCCTATTACAATTGTCTTTTGACCAATCCGCAAAAGGGGATTTGGTCCTATTACAATAATCGACATGATCAATCCACAATGGGGATTGATCCTATGAATAATATATCAATAATAATAAGAATACTCTTTGTAGTTACATTATTTCAACACACAAAACCAACAGAAGGCCCAAGCAGATAAACATAAGGTTGAGCGTACTTTTGAGGTTGGTGACTTAGTTTACCTAATGCTCCAACCATGCAGGCATGCATCTATAAAAAGGAGCGGAGCAAAGAAGCTCCAACCACATTTCTTTGGGCCCTATAGGATCAACAGGAAGGTAGGGGCCGTAGCTTATGAGCTGGAACTCCCACAGGGTAGCAGGATACATGATGTCTTCCATGTGTCCTGCCTGAAAAGGGCCATTGGCCAACACATCACGCCCCTTGAGGTGCTGCCACCTTTAGATGAAGAGGGGCAATTGATTTTGATTCCCGAAGAGATACTGGAGGTTCGGGAGAAGAAGATCCGGAAGAGAAGCATCAAGGAGTACCTAATCAAATGGAAGGATTTACCCATTGAGGATGCCACATCGGAAAACGAATAGGTGGTAGAGGAGACAGGTTTGGAATTGCTTGAGGACAAGCAATTTCTAGCAGGGGAGACTCTAATGTCCCCCACCTCTTGATGAAGAGGTCTGGGAGGACTTAGTGGTCTAGACATCCCCACTAGACCATAGTCTCACAGAACATGGGGAAAAGTCAACCAAACTAATGTTATATTTTGAAGTTGATTTAGGCAAAAGGAAAAAAGGGCAAAAAGTAACTCAATGAAGAATTAGAACACTGGAGGTTGAGTTAGGAGTTGAACCTAGGGGTTAAACTAACTCAACAGGAAAATAGATTGGAGGTATAAAAGAAAGGCTAGGGCACACCTTTCATTTCATCTTGGATATTTTGGTATTTGCTTGTTGAGCTCTTGAGCGCACAGTTTTGAGGGTTTTGAGTTTACAAACCCTAGAGAGCAACTCAGTGGTGAAAGATTCCACTCACTTGTTCCAAGCTTGGTCGCGGGGATGAAATACTCCATCCACACCATTCTACATTCATCACAGGTTCCTTCATCGATTCAGGAGAGCAGCAGGGCTGTACTACTCAGGGATTTCCAGCAAGGGTGCACCATTGTTTGAGGAGAAGTTCGATCTAGCTTATTGACAGAGCCTTGGGAGATTCTAGCACTTGGGTTTTTCTTGCAGGATCTTGCTCATCGGTTTGGAGGTGTTTTTGGAGAGTTACGACGACTGGATTGTTATCTACAGGTTGGGACGACTTTGAAGGAAGGAGGTCATCTTGGTGATTTAGTGATTCTCAGATCTAGGAGGCTCTACCTCAGATCTGATCTTGAAACTTCTTCCAGGGGCTTGTGATTGCCGGATCTATCATTCTAGAGAATTCCAGGTGATTTGGATACCTCATTCATCCAGGCCGAATTGCTGGCACTTCAGGGTTTCAGCAGGGCCGTACCAGATTAGGGTTTTAGCATTTGGAGGAAGAGGATTCAATATTTGGGCTTCATACTTCAGGAGGGGGCTTCCCTTTGCCCTGATCTATCACTTGGTGGAGTTCTGCATCATTTGGAAGTCTTCTTCAGGAGGGTCGAACCCTTGGTATTCATATTATCTCAGCAGGACATGCCAACATCTTGAGGGTTAAGCCAAACCCTAGATTTTGTATTGGATCATTCATCTTGCATTCAGGCTTTGGGAGGCTTGTCTTGTATTTTCGGGGGCATTTTGTAGCAGCTCATATCTTTATCTGGGAGCTATCTGAAGTTATTCCAGATCTGCTTCTCTATTGTATCAGGTTCTTACTTCTCTTAATAAAAGGTCAGATCTGTGTTTGTGGTTCATATCTTGTGTATTGATCTTGCATTGTGTTGAATATAACTTGATAAAAATCCACTGAATAACTGAATAAACCCTAAGGCCGAAATATCAGTGGCCAAACCTGCAAACACAAACAGTCAAATAGTTGATTCAGGGGTTAGCCAGTGTCCCCAAGCGAAAAAATTGGCTTGGGAACATTACAAATTTCATGATGCGATTCAGATACGATAAGATAAGATAATTTTATTAATGTCCAATGAATGACAACAAAAGTAGTTCAATGGGATTGATTAATACAACAAGTGTGGGTACAATGTGGGAGTGCAAAAGCATCTCCTAGATAATGCTAAGAATAACAAAAAGAAAGAAACCCTCGGTCTAATTACAACCAAGGAAATAGTGTATATAACAGTATCATATGTGCGGTAATACAAAGTGGGAGTGCCCATGGTAGGAGTTGGACAACTCAATACTAGTTGAGAGAGAAAAGATTTGAAGGTGAAACTAGTGGGTCAATGTCTCCTGGATATAATGATCGATGGCGAGGGGGCCGATGGGGGTCGCCCTGACTCACCGTCGGAGTCCTCGAGTACCATAGGGGTATCCAACTGTATGATCCGAGGAGGGTGTTATCCCCAATTCCTAGGGATAACTAAGGAGATGATGTCTCGAGGCCCTCAAGTTGCAAACATGGAGTATCGAGAGAGAACTTGACCAAAAATGTCCACTTGCCCAGACAGAGGCCCACCTCGCCACGATAGTTCCAAGTTCATCATGACGGTATCCAGCACATCAACTGGCTTCCGGAAGATATTCGGTCTTGCTCCATGAGGTACAAGCCAGATATTATGGTGTGTCATTTCAATATTTGAAGCATTTGAGTTTGTTGCATCTATAACTGCTTTTGATTATGTACCATTTGCTTGGACATTATGCTCTTTGCCCTGCTTTACTTTGGTGGTTGACATTGCGTCGTAGTAAGTGGGTCACCCTTAGGGATAGGCTTTGTTATCGTGCAATTTGTACTTGTCCCAAAGAGAAAGGCTAAAGGAGGGAAAATTGGCGTAGCAGGAGGTTGTCCTATCACTGTCACCTTAATAAGACACCTCTTTCTATTTAGGGATGATAGCCCAGGGGAGATGATCCCGTTGACCTGGGGGTTTGAAAAGGCAAAGGTTTAGATATCAAGAAAGTTATTTCCTCTCACAAGTCACACCGATCAGAAAGTCCCAAGGTTTTAGCAAATGAAGCAATGATATGCTTGAGTGTACCTGCCCAGAACAAAGCAACAAGAAAACAATATCTTTTGCAAGTAAAATTTGATGTTAGTACTTTATAAAACCTTGGACTTATCGATAAAAGAAATAAGTTGATGCAAGATGAGGCAAACAGAATTTTATAGCAGCAATGTATATAAGATGATAACTTCACAACAAATACCGTAAATAAGTTTCACAATGACCAAAAATAATAACCCAATAATAGCAATATATTAGCACTTGTCAGAAGCTAATTAGGCAATGTAAAACTCAACTTTTGCAATTGCTTTTAAGAGCTTATATTGATGTAATAATTGGCTGTAGCTTACTTTGTAACAGCAACAAGAAGGTTAGTGAATTAGTCTAATCTAGGGTTAGGAAAGGTTAGTAGGTTGCTTGAGGTAAAAGGGTTGATTTCATCAATCAATCAAATTCAAGGTCTAAATCAGTGTCTTTTAGGGCTAATGGACTCACTTTGCGGCAACAAACTTGAAGGAAACAAATGATAATGTAAGAGCTAAGGACAAAGAAGGATGATTATTGAGGTGTTGGTAACCCAATGCCTCAATCAACAAGCCTTAGAAGGAAAACGGTTACTAGGAAGTAGGTAACCCTAGGCCCTAGCAGTTTTCCTTCTTCTTTAGCTCAAGCTTGAAACAAACAATGGCTTGATGAAGCAAATGGTACTAGAGTGCTGCAATTGTAGGGATCTAGTACAATGCTTCAAAAGGTAGGGTTTCTAGCACAATCTAGTAGGTGAAAAGTTGTTAAGACAAGGACAATAACATGTGCTTGATCTCCTAGAATTTTAAGCTAGAAATTTCATAATCTTGGAAAAATGCATAGTAAATGTACCATAACCATTCAAAGTAAAGAAGAATTGCAGAAATTCACTTACATTCACCAAGAATAATCTAGCAATAAGCCTAGTTGAAGACCTTCCACCAAGAAAATGCCAAGAAAATGCCAAGAAAACACCAAATTTAGCCTCGTTCAAGAAGTGCGCCTAAAATTTCAGCCAATAACCCTTAAGTAGGGTGGAAATTTCAAACCTCACTTGTGAGTGAATGAATGATGAAAAAATACAAGGGGAAAATCCCCTATTTATACAATGAAAATGACCTTTAATTACAAAATTAGGTCAAAAAGGCCGACATGGCCAGTTTACATGAGAAAATCCAATTTTACACAAAATTATCCAATAAAACCCTAATTTTATATTTTTAGGGTGACGTCATGCCCCTCCTAGGGTGACGTTAGCCTCTCTACTGGAATGCTAGCTCTCCAAGTGAAATGTTGGGGCTCAAAACCCCTCAGGAATTGCCACACATGCCAACCCAAACTGTCCTCATGCTGGACACCTCAACTAGGTGACGTCAAAGCTCTGAATGATGACGTCAAGGGCCTTCAGGGGCCAACGTCATGTAGGAGGGCAAGACCCCCCTGGGTCCAAGCCTGCCAGGCTGTCTCTGTTGGAACATCCTCCTCTCTCTCTGGTGCACGCCTCACTTAGGGGGGTTAGGGTTTGGTGGCGAGGTTGACATCCATTGGCACAAGGACATTTTGAGGGGTTTGAGGCTTTGACCATGAAGGAAGTTATTTGGATGCTTGACATGTGGCTTTGGGAAGCCTTCTACACTCCTCCATCACCAACGACCTTCTCCTAGTGCCAAAACATCCCCTAAAGGGATGACGTCTTTATAAACTAGGGTTTTTTCTTTGTGCAAAAGTGAAATTAAAGTGAATTGTTTAATATTACTTTGTAAAAGAGGCAAGATTAGGGTTGTTGACCCCTAGTCTTGTGGTTTACCCTTAATTATGTGGACAAACTTGTTGAAATATTGTAACTTAGAAGAATATTCTAATTATATTTGAGTTATTATTGTATAGATCAAATCCCCTTTTGTGGATTGATCAAGTCGGGTCTTGTATAAGATCAAATCCCCTTGTGTGGATTGGTCAAACTATATTTGTAATATGTATGGTGGTATTTGTAAAGTCGGCCCCTAGTAATTATAAAGTGGTTTTAGCCACTTCTAGGAGAAGTCGACTCCACCAAGTGAAGAGACACAAGCCTAGAGCCACCTCAACTTGTATTTATATGTGAGGATGGTGTCTCATTTAAACACACTCACTCATCTAGTGTGCATATCTTGAAGGAAGTTTTAGTTGCAGGAAGAATTCTGACTAAGAAGAAGAGAGGTGTAAGCTTGGTCTTGGTCTGTCTTTGGTGTTTTGGTCTTAGTCTTGGCATTGTATTGGAAATCTATTATTGAAGAAGTTTTGCTAGGTTTTCTACCCCAAGTTTTGTTGCGTACCTTGTGATTGTGTTTCTTTCAGTGATCCTCTTTATATTGTTGTTTTGGAAATGCATTGAATGCTCATGAAATTTGGAAATAACCTAATAACAAAAGTAAAAACTTAACATGGTATCAGAGCTTGACTGAATAGAGCATCTTTCACTTGGTATCTTGACGTTTCTGTTGCCGTACAAGAAAATTAGGGCTTCTTACTAAAGAGGAATTTTTGACCAAAGACCACCTTAGGAAGTGTGCCTTGCCCTAGTTCATCTTTTGGTAGCTTGAGCGAACTTTTTCAGTGGCTAGATTCTCCGGAAAGTAAAACCTTAGTTTTGACTGGTACCAGAAATCCAGGAAACCAGAACCAGTATTAGAAGTATCAGTCCAGAATTGCGCAGGTCAAGTTTCAAGGGGTAAAACTTGGAATTTTTTGAAACGGTCTGCTCCAACAAACTCACCTCAGCTCAACGCATCTCTTGGTAAGTTCAGTTTCATTTTCTGAGCACTTTCATTTTTCTGGTCATATTCTTAACTCCAGGTCAAGATGTCTGCAAGATGGTCATATAGTTCAAAGTTCAACTTCAAACTTCAAAACTTCAAAATTCAAATTTCAAACTTCAAACTTCAAAGATAAACTATCATATAATGTTCAACTTCAAACTTCATAAGTTCATAAGTTCATTGTTTACAGAATAAGCCATAATAAAGAGTCAAGACTCAAGACTTAAGACAAAGTACTAAGTTCTAGAATCTAGAGACTACTTCTAAACAAGAAACAAAAAAAGAGATCTAGTATATAGTAGCAAGTACTAAGTACTATTCTCTAAGTTTTCCTCTTGCCACGAGAAACTTCTAGTTTCTTATCCAGTGCTCTTTGAAGAGAAGTAGGAACAGGTGGAAGTGATTGTGGAACACGACAAACAGCTGAATGGCCCCCACGTGACAATGGACGTTGTGAAGATAAAGGTAAGATTGTTGAATTTGGAACACCGCTAGTGGATGGGGGTGGCATATCTCCTCTAGGAATATGATCACCATCACGATCACCCAAAAGTTCCTCTTCCAAGCGTTCTAAAACAATGGCTCCATCCTCCAGATTAGTCTCCTCTGGATTGTTGTCCCAATTCAATTCTCTTTTAAAGTTATATAAAGCACTCTCCTCCCCTACATCACAATAATGCGACAACAACCTCAAGTTGTAATGCACATAAACCAAGCTTTCAACCCGGTCTGCATTCAGGTTGTTTCTCTTTACACTGTGGATGAAGCTATAGCTGCCCCAACACCTCTTTGCAGAAGAGGTGTTAACAACTTGAGAAAGCACCTTCATCGCCAATTTATGCAAAGTTTTGGCAGAGGAGCCATACATGTTCCACCATTCGATAGAACCCATCCTGTCTCGATCTTAGGTTGTGTTATCCCCCACTTTTAGGGATAACTAGGAGATTATGTCTCAAGGCCCACAGGTCCTAGACATGGAGTACCGAGAGCCAGATCAACTTGAGCATGGCCCTAGAGGGCCTATCTTTTCTCCCTTTTAGCGCCTCCACTTTGTCAGCAACAACATCCATCACCTTCGACTTGGTCCTGTTTCAGAGATGGTTCTTGCTCCATGAGGTAATGAGTCCGGGTATCATGGTATGTGGCACTCTGATCCTCAAAACCTTTGAATATGTGCATTTAATTCCTTTTGTTTCTAACAAATGCTTGGATCTTATACTTATCCACTTGACCATATATGGGGGGAATGACAAGATGCCCTAGTAAGCCTTTGCCTATAGGTTTTGAGTTGCCACTGGGGGGATTTCTGAAAAGTCATCGTCCGCTCCCGTCATATTGCCACTTTTTCATCTTGCTTCGCGCTCATCCATCCCATTACATTTGTTCGGGTATTGGGTTGGCCAAATATTTAAGGGTTTCATCTTGCCTTGTGGGAAGAAGGGGCTAAAGGCCCAGAAGGTAAAAGCAAGATGGCAAGAGATAAAAGTCTAAAATAAAACCTCGAGATGCTTCGCCCAGGGATCCTCGAGAAAGCAGTAAAAGGCTTCTCAGCAAGAAATAAGAGGGACCCATAAAAATAATAAAACAAGACCTAGTCAAAGGATAGGGGGTCTCATCACGAGCCAACCTATTAGGTCCATGGGTACCTAGCAGTATGACGCTACTAGCAGCTGGTTACCACGCCAGGGTAGTGGCTCTTGGTTGCATGGCCAAGAGAAGGGGGGTCTCATAACGAGCCAACCTTCTCATTTCCGTGAAAGTACTTGTGGGTAACACTGCCACCACTGGTCACCACACCAGGGCAATGTCCCCTGATTAGCCTCTTGAAAGAAAAAAACAATAAAGAAATAAGAATAAAATGGCATGGATGGCCTTGGAAACATTTGCATCCAGGATAGGTGCAACTTGCCTTCTACAAAGGCACCCACAGGTGAGCCTTGCATTTCCTTGCTTTCACTGCACCCCTTGTTAGGACATCCCTTATCCACCTCACCCATTTACATGACTTGGATTTAATTTCTTCCGGAAACATCCCTTTTCTAGTGGACACTAGCCCAATAGGATGCCCTGTCACTTCCTCCAAACTTGTATTGCAGATTTGTATAATGTCTTTGAGGACTTGACTGGGGTAAAAGGGGCTTTATGCACATGTTTAATAATATTGATGATTAGTTGCGATTGACATTGCTATGATCCCTGTGACTTATGAGCCCATGGAGGGCATATCTGTTGATGTGCAGGATCATGCCCAACGAACAGGTACCACATTGGACAAGTACACATGGGGATATGATTAGTTCGGACCTCCATGGGGTTGGAGAGCCCACCAGATGGATGCTGAGACCCCAGCAGGGGGCAGAGACAGGACAGAGTGTTTGCACCAGGGAAGAGAAGAACGTTCCACCAGAGGCAGCTGAGCAGACTTGTACCTAGGGGGGTTGTGCCCTCTTCATTGGAACGTTGGCCTTGGAAGGCCTAGGACGTCACCCAGGAGGCTCATGACGTCATCCATCTTTATGGGCGTTTTGGGAGACAGTCATGGCAATTTAGCACGTGTGGTAGGTTGGAGAAGCCTAAGGAGGGCTAACGTTTTGCTCCAGTAGGCTACATTTTCCCTAGAAAGGGCTAACGTCACCCTAGAAGGGACATGACATCTTACTTTTGCTTGATTAGGGTTTAATTTATGACAATTTAATGTAAAACAATATTATTTTGGCCTTGTTGGCCTTGTTGGCCTTTTAATGACCTAAAATTTAATTAAGGTCATTGGTATAGTATATATTGAGGGTTTTCACTCTCATATTCATCATCTTTCACTCACTCATTAGTGAGGTCTGAAATTTGCACCCTATTCTAGGGTTTTGGCTGAAATTTTGAGGCGCACTTGTTGAATGAAGACTTTTCTTATTATTTTTGACATTTCTCTTGGTGGAAGGTGAAATTTCTGTAACACTTATTAATTGAATGGTTATAGTATTGTTTACTTGCATTTGTTATTATAATTTGCTGAATCAAACCCTAGGTGACAAGCACATGCTAAGGTCCTTGTCTCATGTCCCTACTAAGATTAAGAGCTATTTGATTTGCTAAAGTAAGATAGAGCCTTGCCATAGCAACACTCTATCCATACTCTCCTAGCTAGCCGTTTTTTTCCTTGTTATTGAGCTAAGAAGGAGGAAAACGCATCAAGGCCTAGGGTTTCTACACCTTGATGAGCCATTTTCCCCTAGGGTTTGTTTGATGAAGGGTTGCCTTAGCAACACTTCATCTTCTAACTCTCTTGTCTTTAGCCCTATAAATTGTTGCTCAAGCTAGCCGATTTCATCTTGCCAATAAGCTAAAGGAGGAGAAAGCACTAAGGCCTAGGGTTTCTACACCTTAGTGAGCCTTTCTCCCCTAGGTTTTCATTGTTGAGGCCTTGCCTCAACAACACCTCAACATTTAACCCTCTTGTCTTTGGTCTTTTCATTATCATTTAATCCTTCAACCTTTGCAACCTCTTTTGACTCCATATGCCCTAGTAGCGCACTGATCTAAGACCTCTTGTATTGAGTACCTTGATCACAAACAATTTCTAAACATTCTTGAAACAACCTTTAACTACTTCTAACCCTAGCCTAGACGAATCCTACTAACCCTATTGCTGCTGTCACCTTCTTATGTTATAAACACCTCTATGCAGCATTCGTTTTACCTTTAAAGCAATTGAATGATTGGTTAAGGCATTGTTTCTAAAGTGTTGATATTGTTACATTGATTGCCATTCATCATTAAAGTTTCTTTAGCATTTATTGTGAAGTGATATTGTAATCATTGCTATTGTATAAACATTGATTTACTTCGTCAATATTATTGCTCAATTGCTTATTATCAGAAAGTCATTGATTATATGAAGTACTAACCAACAAGTGAGTTTGCACATGTATAGTTTCTTTGTTTCTTTGTCTCGGGCAGGTAGACTTCTTGGTTACTATTTCCGGTTATCTTTTTCTTTATTGGCTATTAAGCCGGATTTTCTGATCGATGGTGACTTGTGAGGGGGAATAATATTACTTAGCCCATAAGCCTTTGCCTTCTCAAAACCCCAGGTCACCAGGGACGTCTCCCCTTGGCCTTACCTCCCTAAATAGAAAGAGCTATCCCATTGAAGTGACAGTGGTGGGATAGTCTCAGTGTCGCCAGTTTGAGCTTCTTCCATCTATCTCTAGCCTTAACTACAAACTGTGGGATAACAAGTTGCATGCGAGTTACCAAAGACTCCATGCTCACTGATGTATTTGCTCAATTCGCTTCGTACTTGAGAATACTCCTCTTCATCAGGTACCGACTTGTCCAATGCAAGCATATATCCATTTTGCACCTCTGGATCTGTGTGTGGTTTTCTCCTTTCTCCACCCCCAGGTGCTGGTTGGGCCAACCAAGATGAAGAATAATATTTTGGGGTAAGGACATATGCCGGGGCATGGAGTGGAACATTCAAATTATCCCACCTTTTGACCACATGTTTATGGATATGATCATACAAGATCGCATCCCTCGGCTGAACAATGTATTTGATTTGGCCTAGCATGCTGTCCATCTACTCATACACCTCTCCAATCATTGGTTGATCTGTATCTGCAAACCGAATCATACTATAAATGGGTTTGGTGAACTGCAGAATATACCGAACCTGTTGCCAAAAATGGCCATCAAGAATTGTGTTCTCCACCTCCTGAAAGTCACTTCTCTCAGAGGCAGATTTAACCCTGTCTTTTAGATCCTGCCATGAATCACTCGATGCCATACTAGCCAATGCCTCTCTTACCTTCAACAGGTGCCTGAAGGTGAGATAATAGTTAGCAAATCTAGTCTTTGCAATCTTTAGTAACTCCAACTTGAAGTGATTGCGAAAAATGAAGTGGGCCATGCTATGATTGGTAATAAATCTTGTCATCTTCTTCCCTCTCTTGTATAAAGCACCAATCCATCTATAATCATGGTCCTTCATTTTAATGATATCATGCATCAAAAGGTTCATTGTGTGAACCAAACACCTCGACCAAAATATATTGGGGTACCTATCTTCAATGATTCCACTTGCTGCCTTACAATTAGCAGCATTATCAGTGATGACTTGAATGACATTGTAGGGCCCAATCTCTTGAATGGTTTTAAGCAAGGCCTCTGCAATATTAATACCTGTCTTGTAGCGATCTGAGTAGTCATGGGCTGAAAGGAAAATCACACCACTAGCAGACACACCAAGAATATTTATCAATGGCCTACCTTTCACATTTGTCCAACCATCAGATACAATTGATACCCCATGTTGGTTCCAATTATTTGTAAAATTTCCTAGAGCACCTTGGATTTTGGCTCTTTCCATGTCAAGTCCCAAGGTTCTAGCTTTGTCATACCTAGGGCTCCTATATCCGTTAGCGGCACCATTGATGGCTTGGACCATTTCATGCCAATATGGTGAGCGAAGTGTTAGAATATAATGAATGTGCTCATTTAACCATAGACAATATAGTAATATTGTCACCCAACCATAGGCCGAAGCCACCCCCGAGCACCTTAACCTTGATAGAGAATCATTCCGGAAGCAAACCCTAGACTGGATAGCCAAACAAAAGTAGCACACCTTTCTCCAAGGATAGCGCACCAAGTGAGAGTAACAAAAGTTGATCAGAGAGTCCAAACCATAACCAAGAGAGAGTCCAAGCCAAAACCGAAATCTGCTAGTTGTAGCAGCTGCAACAACAACTCTCCTCCAAACTTGCACACAAATTGCCCAATTGCAGTGCGCACAAGTGTTGCTTCTGCAGTTCTGAGAATACTGGCCAGAATGAAGGCTGGCCTCCTGTATTTATACTAATTCTGGCAGACTGCCTTGGCCAACTTCTCATTCTGGGTACTAATTCTTTAGTATATAACATTTCCTTTAGCCAACTTCTTCTCTTGGAGGCTAATAACCTAATACAAGTCATTCTCTTGAGCCAACTTGTCTTCTAGGATTATTAACCAATTAATTAGGGTTTCTTCTTGCTTCTCGGAATATTCTATTCTCGTCAGGTTTACACGTGGAGGTAAATACCTCCCGCAGCTACCATAATATCAACACAAAGAACATTGAATGGTATACCACATGCATAGAAAAACCTTAATTTTTTTGCATCCACATAATCTCTACAACCTTGCTCAAGGAAATCTGATAGTTTCTACGTGAAGGCGAAGGCGAAGGCGAGAATGCACTACCATGGGCGGATGCAGCTCGACCACTGGACATTTTTTATGTATTTAGATGTTCAAGCTTTGGTTTTTTGGCCTTGTTTTGTGCTACCTCCTTTTCCCTTTAGTATTTGAGCCTTTCTTCAGGATCCACTTTCACGTAGGTTTTGATTCCTATACTCTTACCTTCATCCCAATACATAGTCCCACATAGGTGCTTTCTCACACGGGTATAGGAACCTATGTATTCTATATGACAATGGTGGCATATAAATTTTCCTGTTCCACCCCCTTTCCCTCCAGTAAGATTTGTGACATACTTCGACAGAGGTGTGTTCCTCTCTTTAACTTTTTGGGGACCATGATCATCACTGTCATTTTCATTGTCTTCATCCCCTTCCATTCCTTCTTCCTCTCCTTGGTATGTGCTGTCCACTTCTATTTCATCCTCACTATCATGGGTATTTCGATTTGAACTTCCCACCACCATCATTATCACAGAAAATGGAACCAAATTGGCATACCACATTGACATCAACATCATGAATGTTGAACCCTAAGTTGCACGAAACGGGGAAATGATTTTGTTTCTGAAACCGGCACGATACGAAACAAGCCCTCAAAAAATGGAAACGTCGAGGGAAATGTCGAGGGAAACGCCAGATATATATATATATATATATATATATATATATATAGTTTTTTAAAAATAAAGCATTATATTGTAAGAAAAACATAATGATACACATAAATGACATTTTAGAAGGAAAACCATGTCCATATTAACTCCCATAGATGATGAATATCATTCATTACATGATGCAAGTAGCAAAATCCAAAATTAGCCTTTATAGATGAGGCTTTACATCCAAAATCAACCTTTATAAATGAGGCTATATGTGCTGAAAATGAAAAAAAACATGAGCTAAAGGCAACTACAATTACATATCATACTGATCCTCATCCTCATCATCAAAAATAGAACAAGATGCGTGTTCAACAAAACTAGAGACTCGATGGGAAGAAGAGGCAACTTGAATTCCACTTCCACTTGCATCATCAACAATATCAAGAGCAGAAAGAGAGAGCTCTAAGTCAGGGTTTTTTGCATCTACATCCCACTCTTTATGAGGTTCACTTGTATATTCTTCACCCTTGCGAGACACAAGGCGAAGGTTTGAATGCACATATACAAGATCCTTAGCCTTCTGCGATCCCAACCTGTTGCACTTCACTGAATGAATGAAACCATAGGTGCTCCAATTCCTTTCTGCTGATGAAGAGCTTGCCACTTGTGATAGAATACGAGTGGCAAGGCTTTGCAAATATACACCATTTGCCCCATGACAAGTCCACCATTTAATCGGGTTCATGGTGTTTCTCTCCTCCAAAGCTTAGATGTCTGCAAAATCCTCTAATTCAACAACAAAACAAGCAAATTCCTCCCTCACTTTTGTATGCTGAGAAGATGGAAACAGTCTCTGGAAGGCTTTTTTCACACCTGAGGCCACCTCCTTGTCCTTATGTGGGGCCTTCCTCTTCCCATTGCTTAGAGCAATGAACTCATCATAAAATTTGGGATTTAGAGCATGTGCCAATGTGTGCAATGGAGTGTTAAATCCATTCCACCTAGTAACAATGATGGACCTCACATGCTCAACAAAATCAACCTTGACAAAAAACAAAGTGGGAGCCTTTTGTGTAATAATTTCCACGGTTTTCTCAACCATGGTATCCATGCCATCATAAATCTCTCCCAGGAAAGGTTTGTCTGTGTTTGCATCTCGGAGAAGCTCAAATGTTGGTGAAGTAAACTTGAGCAAGAATTCTACCTTGCTCCACCAATCCTCATCAATCAACACCCTCCGTACCATACTTCCTCTCTCTGAATCTAACTGTCTCCACTCAGCCCACGTCACACCAACCACCATACTCATCAATGCACTTTTGACCTCTACAAGGCAGTGCAACATGATGAAGTTTGAGGCATATCTTGTCTCAACAACTTTGAGCAACTCCAATTTGGAGTATTCTCGATACATTGCTTGAGACTGGTGGTGGTTGGTGATGAATTTAATGATCTCCCTAGCTTGCCCTGT
>ML829830.1:8889-19082 GCA_009831015.1 Picea engelmannii | reverse complement strand
TTGAAGCAAGATTTCTTGAATTAGGTACTTGAAAACAGGTGGCCAAACTTAGATATTTGAAACCATGTTGCTAAAATGGAGATTTTGAAAAAAGGATATTGAAACCAAGTATTTGAACCCAGGCTACCGAAACCAAGTTTTTGAGACCACATCACTCAACCCAGGAATTTGAGACCAAGCCATTACAGTAGATATTAAGCAGGGGAAAGAAACAAGAACAACTTTAATAATGCCAAAAAGCCAAAGATTTCGTAGAAATACTAATTATGATAGGTAAAGATGAGGTCATTTCATATATGAATGAGAACCACACATTCTAACAAAAAGTGCACCTTTAAATGAAATGAATTGCCTGATGATTGGGCAAATGTGACCCCATTTACTCTGTAAATACCAGTCCATGTAGGCATATAGAGATCAACCTCATATAGCACTGTGCAACATCTTAATAAAGGAGTGGGGCAGTTAAACCCATTTTCGCACTCATCTTTTATTTTCCTGATGAAGACTCCCTCTCTTTTCTCCAAGTTAATGCTATCTTATAGTATATTTAAGAAGTGTCACAATGCTTCTTTGCTTACCAAAACCCTCTTATCTAGGACCACAATAGCTCTCCTCCCTTTAAGAGACTCATTATCCCTGATGTCCTAATTCACTCACAAGGTTGACGAGTACTTTCTTCTTGTTTTTGGAAACCCGTGTCTTCTGAATCATGGTTTTTATCATAGATGAAAAATCACCAAGATTTTACAAAAATTACAAAACATCATGAGGTTAAACTGGAAACATTTTTCATTTTGGTAAAATCGTGATTTTTTCAAAAAATCAGGACATTGTGTGGTGAAGAAAAAATCGTGATTTTTTATAAGAAAATCACACGTTTTAAGGGAAAAATCATGCCACATGGCACAACCTGAAAAATTGCCAGGCAGCAATTAACCCCTCCTAAAGTGCCAATTTTGGATCTTTTTTGACTCGTTTGTCTTTGCAACAGTTGGGGATTGGGAGGAAGGAATTTACCATCGCCAACAAATGATCTTAGTGTTGAGATTTGGGTACCTTGGAAAGTGGTCCCCTTGTGTTTGTGAGTCTCTAAACACAAAGGGGGGAATATTTGACCCTTACCTTTTACTTTATGTTATAAAGTCACTTTGACTTTATAACATCATTAATGACAAAGTACTTTAAGTTATAAAATCACTTTGACTTTATAAAGTCATTAATGAGGAAAAAGTGAACTATGGAAACTTAAGTTATAAATGAGATTTAATCTCATCCATTCATTTTGGAGATTGGCCTAGATCTAATCTGAGCCATTGGTTTCCTAGGTTAGCCTAAGGATTAGGCTAAAGGAGGCAAAGGGGCAAAAGGGAGATTCATTGTTCACTCTTGAGCTTGGACTTACAGTTCAAAATTGTCTGGATACCATGGAAATCACCTCTAGAACCTAAAGGCCATATTTTCATGGTCTTCAATTCATGGAAACATAGTTGTAGCCCGACATCTGAGTAACTTCTGTCTAGCTTGACCATTATGCAATTTTTGCAGCACAGCCAAATGTCTCAAGCATATGTTCTGGTATTGCAATAAAGCCAAGGCAACCTTGAATTGGACTAACAGATTACATGGGTGACTTAATTATTCTTAGGTTACCTGGAAAGTCGCTATGCTAGGTGACAAAATTCTGGATTGTTGACATTGAGGAAGCTTGGCATGCATTTAGAGTAGAAATTATCTTCCATCTCTGAAATTACCGTAACATAATAAAGTTTACAAGTGAGAAGAAAGCCCTGATTATTTCATGGTCCAACAAACTTTCTATGATGGTGAAACTATACATGCAAATGCAAGCCTAGGTGGAGAAGTGCATGCACAAATTTAAGCACCTTGGGTAGCTAATGGAATATTGGGACAAGGCTCCCTATGCTATGAGTTGTGTCCCACCCGAGTAGTCTTGATCTCAATCCCTAGAAACATCCCAACTGTCCCATCAAAACTCAAGCTAGTTTTGGCCTCAACAAAGAACATGCAAGTGGGTTTGCAAGCGATGACAACAGAAGCAAGTGATCATTTTTTGGTAGTTTTAAGGGTCATCAGAAGTGGGTCTTACACATTGGTATCAATGAGGATTTTGTAAAATGATTGTACAAAATTTATAAGCATTTTAACCAAAAAATGATTTGGTCAAATCTGTTGTTGACAATGTAAAGTCCATAAGAAAGCACATTTACAATCATGCACAGATCCTCAACTTGATGAGGCCTTACACAAACATTGAGGAGCATGTACATCCTATCATAACTAATTGCCACTAATTCCATTTCCTTCCTATCCATTTTGTACATAGAAGATGACCTTCACAAGAATGTTTTTCTATGACAAGAGGATTGGATCAAAATATAGTAAGTTAATAGATTCACTAAGTGATTGCAGCACTTGGCTTCAATGATATTTTTTTGGGAGGGATGTGTTATCGCACAAGTTCTAGGTTGGGCAAAGCCTGACCCAACCACCAAATGGTTACAACTAGGAGGTCACCTACCCACTATCACCTTAGGCAGGTGTCCCCGTCACTTTAGAGGTGAGATAGTCACCTCAAGGGGGGAATCCCAGTGACCTTAAGGGGAATGAGATGGAAAAAGATGAAGATGGAGAGGATGTCCCTAGAAGTCAAATCTAAATGGTATGAAGGTCTTGCAATGGAGTCTTGGAAAGATCCAAGGGTTGCCAAGTATGTTGAGTAACCTGCAAATGGTGAAGTACCTACCTGAGACACAAGAAAAACAAGCATATATTGCAATTTAACCAATTGGACAAGCAAGTTAATCTTGTTGTCCCTAATAGTAGTTGTTAGTAACAATGTATATCAGCAATTAAATGGCACAATAAGCTACAAGATAAATGCTAGAAATCAAGTGAAATATACAAGAGAAAGACTAACTAAACACTAGCAAAACTCAAGATAAATGAAGAAGATACTAGCATGAAAAGACAAGGCTATTGTAAACACTTTCTGCAGCAAATTATATCAGCCTTATGGCTGTAACAATCAATGTATTACAGCAAGAAAATAAGCCACTAAAACTCCTCCAAACTTGGCCAAAAAGTGTGCTAGACCAAGTAAGACAAGTCTGCAAACTTTGGGCAATTTCCAATGGTTGATTAGAGAGTTATTCAAGCAATTACATTAGAGTTTCTGCAGCCCTAGTGGCTGAAGATGCAAATTTGTAACAGCAGCAAGAACTATCATTTTGATGGGGACGCCCTTGTGGCTGTGAGGTGCCTTAAGCACAAGGAACACAATCCAAGTTGCAAAAAGTAAATATGACAAGAAATTACGTTTCCCAATGCAATATTTTATTTCTCCAATGCAAGATTAGTGCCTTTAGTTATGGGTTAATGGGGTCAAAAAGAAAGAGCTACGATTACTAAACCCTTGGGGGTTTAAATCCTCTTACTTCCCAAGGTAAGTAACCTAGCTAGGGTTTGAAGATGAGGGGTGTAAATAATCATACTTCCTCAACAAAACCCTTGCAAAATAACCTTAAAAGCTTGATAATAATGGTGGAAACTAGGATAGGGGTGTATATCCTTATACTCTCTATCTAGCCTTGGCCAAAACAACCTTAACTTGAATTACCAATGATAATAACAAAGTAAAGAACCTTACATTTCAAGAAAAAGCCTTAAGATGCCAATGCAAACCACCACAATAAGCTAGAAATGACCTCCAAAGGCTAGCGCATCATCATCATCAACTCCACAACCAAAGAGAAACCATATCATAGCACAAGAGAGCAAAAGCCTCCAAGGGTAGCGAAAATTTCAGTCCAAGTACTTCTCACAAGAGGGAGAGTTATGTCAAAATGAGATCTTATGATCTCTTATTTATACAAAATGTCACTAAAATAGTTTGTACACATAATTAAGGGTAAACCACAAGACTAGGGGTCAACAACCCTAATCGTGCCCTTTTTACAAAGTAATATTAAACAATTCACTTTAACTCCACTTTTTGCACAAAGAAAACCCTAGTTTATAAAGACATCACCCCTTTAGGGGACGTTTTGGCACTAGGAGGAGGTCGTTGGTGATGGAGGAGTGTAGAAAGGCTTCCCAAATCCATATGTCAAGCATCCTAATAACTTCCTTCATGGTCAAAACCTCAAACCCCTCAAAACGTCCTTGTGCCAATGCATGTCAACCTCACCACCAAACCCTAACACCCCCTAGGTGACGTCATGCCTCTAAAGGTGACGTTTTGCCTCTCCTAGGCAAAACGTTTGGCATGTGGGGGCTTGGTTATGTCGTCAAAGTCATCTTCCAGGCCTTCAAAGTTTGATCTCTCTCATCCGACATGCGGGCCCTTAGCATCCACCTGTGGGCTTCAAGCCCCATGGAAGCCCAAGCCAAGCTTGTTCTTCCAAAACTGTCCACCAACTAAGTCTTGCAAAGACAAATAAGCAAGCCCTCCAAGGATCTCAAGTCATAACATCCTGATAAGTAAATCCAATCAATAAATAAGCCACCTAAGCATGTGCATCAAAGATTACTATATCAAACAGTTAAGTGCTCAAAGACATTATGCGACTTGTCAAGCTTAAATATGGGAGGGTTTGAAATATCCCTGATCCAGTTGATCTAGATATCTACTGATGAACTAGTGTTTTGACTCTCGGATCTGATACTCTAGGGTTTTTGGATGCGTTTGAGATAATTGTTTAACATGCTTGGTGATTTTCACATGTGTGTTTCATTCAATTAATGTTTAAGAAGCATATACGATGCATGTAAAATAAGGAACAAGCACCATCTCAATCATATGTATTATGAGGGAAAAAGCAGGAATTACAATGATATGCTGAAAGCAGAGAAATAATCTTCAGCTAGATCTCATGGATCGTCATTGGAATACAAAGCAACTACTAAAAATACCTGTGAACAGAAGATGTGGATGGATCTGAACAAGCACGAATAGATCGACAAAATGCAGTTCTGGAAACTCACGACAATTGCTGCAAACATTGGAAAACTCGCCCTGGTGGCCATACTCGACAGAACGGACTGGAAATTGTCTCAAACTAAGCGCCCTGGTCTCTAGGCTCCTCCTGGCATCTGTCGGACTGAATATATGACCTCTGAAGCTCCGGATGTCACCCCCTGGGGGTTTGCACACCTCCTAGGCTCTGTGAGTGCACCCAAGTGATTCCATCGTCGGAATCCACTGCTATATGTTTCAAAATGTGCACCCTAGTCTCCTCTATACTAGGTCACAAGGGTTTCCTCTGATCTGATTCGGAATACCCTCTAGAACCCCAAACGTCTCTCCTCAAGAGTTGCACACTTCCTGGTTGTCTAATGCGCCCTGAGAGATTCCACCGTCAGAATTTGATGACTGGTGGCTCAAAAGAAGCACCCTGGCTGATCCTCAACTAGGTCAAAAGGAATCTGCAAGATAAACCATGATCTCGTGCAGCTACACCAAATCCTCTCTACTCTTGCGCCCTCACTGGCTGAGCTGTGCAATCACAACAAAACTGAATACTCTTGAATGGCACGGTGAAATACCTGGATGGTATCTCCGATAGGCTAGGGTGTGTCTCTCAACACCGAAACCAATCAAGGTGGTGGTTTCCTCTAGAAATCCACAAAACAATAAGAGGTCAACTCTCCTCCTCTGGAAACTGTCTCAACATCAAATCATAACATAATGAGGAATTAGGTTGAATTCCTCCTTTTATACTCTCCCTGATCTAATTCTCCATTGAGATCACTTAAGCTAAGTGCTTTTCCTCCTAAGGTGAGTGATTAATTAATTATGTCTCCCCCTCAACACCTTTTTCTTCTATTTCTCTGTGGACTTTAGCTTAAGTGAATTTTCCTATGCTTTTTGGCTTAATTCATCGTTTAGCCACTAATTCACCCGTATTTCTCCTCTTGTTCCTTATTTGTGCCTAACTATAGTCTACGGGAACAAATAGACTACTAAGTCACTCCCTGTTGGCCTACTCTTGGGAACGGAACATCATAGTCCTCCCTTCCCGAGAGTGTTTGTCCTCAAGCAACATCAATCCTGGGTGTTGCAATATATGCTCTCCCTCCCATGTGGCATCCTCCACCGAAAGTCCCCTCCATCTAACCAAGCACTCCCTGATGACCCTGCTCCTCAATCCTCGCTCTCTCTGCTCGAGCACCTCCTCAGACACTAGCTCCAACTGACCCTCCTCATCTAAGGGTGGCAACTCCTCTAAAATGTTGACCTGTTGTCCCACTTCATTTTTAAGGCAAGAAACATGAAAGACGTTGTGGATCTTTCTACCCTCTGATAGCTCTAGCTCATATGCCACCTCGCCCACCCTCCTGATGACTTTGTATGGTCCATAAAACCTAGGCTTCAGCTTCACTGCCTCGCTTCTCTTCAAGGAGGGTTGTCTGTATGGTTGTAACCGTAGAAAAACCAAGTCCCCTACCTCGAACTTGCATTCTATCCTCTGCATGTCTGCATAGATCTTCTGCTGGTTTTGAGTTGCCTGTAAGTTCTCCTTCACTGCTCGTAAGATCCTCTAACTCTCCTCAACCCAGTCTTTGGCCCCCGGGACCCTGCTATCCCCAAACACAGTCTCCACAAAAGAGGATGCATTGTATCCATACAATGCTCTAAATGCTGACATCCTGATAGACGTATGGTAAGTCATGTTGTAATATTACTCACCCATGTGCAACCATCTCACCCATGTGCGCTGCTGCCCCCCCACATAGTTTCTCAGATACCCCTCCACCCATTTGTTGACAATCTTTGTCTGTCCATCTGTCTGTGGGTGGTAACTGGTACTCGTGGCTAGCTCTGTGCCTACCAACCGAAAGAGCTACTGCCAAAACGCGTTGATGAAGTGCCCATCTCTATCACTAACTATCTGCCTCGGTAAACCGTGCAACCAGAAAACCTCTCTGAAAAATAGCTCTGCTACCTGTATGGCCTTGTAGTCTGTGGGTATGGCAAAGAAGTGTGCAAATTTGGTTAGCCTATCGACCACCACAAATATACAATCCCTGCCCTGCACTCGAGGAAGTCCTGTAATGAAATCCATAGAAATTTTCTCCCATTTCTGCTCCAGAAAGGGTAGGAGCTAAAGTAACGTCGCGGGGTGCATTTGCTCAGACTTGTTCTGCTGACAAGTCGTACACTCCCGAATGTGTTTCAGTACATCATCCTTGAGACCCTTCCATGAGAATCTCTCCCTGATCTATGTGTAGGTCTTGAAGTACCCTTGATGCCCAACTGCAGGCGAATCGTGACACACCTTCAGAATCTTCCCTTTCAAGGTAGATTCTGGAACCAAGTAGATCCGATCCTTGTAGAAAATGACATCGTCTAGTACCCAGTATCTATCATCAACCACCTATCCATCCATCACCTCACAAGCAAATTTGTTTTTGGAGTATTCCACCAACAAATGTGCTTTCCAATCTATGCAAATATCCATCATTGAACACCCTGCTGGCCTCCTAGACAAGGCATCTACTACGACGTTCCTCTTTCCCTTAGCATACTCAATGTCAAAGTCAAAGGCTTGGATCTTCGAGACCCACCTCTATTGTCTCTCACTGAGGTCTTTCTCATCCAGAAAATACTTGAGACTGTTGTGATCAATCTTCACCACAAATCTACTACCTACCAGATACTACCTGAATTTGGTTAAGGCATGCATGATTGCCAGCATTTCCTTGTCGTAGATAGAGTAGAGTCTCTCCGAATCGTTGAGCTTCCTGCTCTCGAACACAATGGGATGGCCTCCCTGCATCAAAACTACTCCAATCCCCGCCCCTGATGTGTCGCACTCTAAGACAAACGATCGAGAGAAATCTAGAAGAGCTAGAACAGGGAATGTGCTCATAACCTCCTTCATTTTCTCAAATGTCTGTTGTGACTCCTTTGTCCAATGAAAAGCACCCTTCTTTGTCAAATTTGTGAGCGGTGCTCCCAACTATGAAAAGCCTCTAACAAACCAGCTGTAGTAACTGCACAACCCAAAGAATCCCTTCAGTTCCGTGAAGTTCTTGGGTGTTGGCCAATCCAGAATGGCCCTGATCTTCTCCTGATGAACTTGTACTCCCTACTCATTGATGATATGCCCCAAGTACAGTAGTTCTCTCATCCCAAACTCACATTTGGACTCCTTGCCATATAATGACTATGCCTGCATAATGCCCAAGACCTCCATGCCAGATGCTCGTCCCACGTCCTGTTGTAAATCAATATGTCATCGAAGAATACCAAAAGGTACTTCCTCAATTGCCCTCTGAAGATGTGGTTCATGCAAGACTGGAAAGTGGCAAGTGCGTTGGTCAATCCAAACGACATGACCAAGAACTCAAAATGTCTGAAATGGCATCTGAATGTTGTCTTCTCTATATCCTCCTCCCTGATGTTGATCTGATGATATCCTGACTGCAGATCAATCTTGGTGAAGAAAACTACCCCATGTAACTCGTCTATGCGCGGAATGGGGTACCTGTTCTTGATCGGTTTCTTGTTGAGAGCTCTGTAATCAATGCACATCCTCAATGTGCCATCCTTCTTCAGTACCAGATCGACTGAAGAAGCAAAAGGACTTATGTTGGGCCTGATGTGCCCCATCGCAAGCAATTCTTTGATTGCTTTCTCAATCTCATCCTTGAATCTCTTGGGGTGCCTATAGGGCGTGGTGATCATCGGTGTAGCCCCTGCCTCTAACTCGATCGTATGCTCAAATCCTCTATCTAGTGGTCTCCCTGGTGGTATCGGCCCAAACACTGGCTCATACTGACTCAGAATCTTCATGATCTGTGGATGGTAATGCTCTCTTCCCTCTGAATCCTTCTGGCTGGTGATCAAACACTATGTTGCATAAGCTACATCACCATGACAGAAGATCTGTACCATCCTCTTTGTTGATGATGCTCGGGGTTCTCCTATAAACATACCTCTTGTTATCGCACAATTTGTAGCTAGGATAAAAGGCTATAAGGTAGAGGGCCAAACTAGCGTAACAGGAACCTATCCCACCCAATGTCACCACGATGGGAAGGTTCTTTCTCTTTAGGGAGGCTAGGCCCAGGGGAGACGTCCCCGGTGACCTGGGGCTTTGAAAGGGCAAAGGATAATAGGACAAGGACAAGTTCCCCCTTTCACAGATCACCGCCAATCAGATAGTCCTGGCTAAACAGCGAATAACAAGGTATAACCAAAGAAAAGAAAAGCACTTGTTTTAGACAATACAACAAGGAAACTGATACGTGCAATCTTTGATTAGTACTTCATATATATTAAAGACTATCTGGTATTCAATATGAGCAGTTTAAAAGTAAATGTTGACGAAGTCAATGTTTACAAAACAGCAATAGCAGTCATGTCACTTCATCAATAAATACTTGAATGATATAGCATTCAATGTAACAAATAACTTCTTAACTCAATTAATGCCTTCAACTACCATTCAATTACTCAAAGGATAAAACGTTGTTGCAATAAAGATGAAATATTCAATGATGACGTCAGCAACTTAGGGTTAGTAGGTTAGTCTAGGCTAGGGTTAGTGTAGTTAGGGTTTCAATTCAAAAAGGCTTGAGAGTGTTTGGATCCAATTCTACTTCAATGTTTGAGGCTTGAGATCAGTGCCTTAGGGTTAAATGGAGTCAATTATGAAGGATGCAAGAGTTGAAGGGGATGAGACTTAAAGGACTAGAGCGATAAGTTTTGAAGTGTTGTTAAAGCAAGGCTTCAAAATCGTAACCCTAGGGGAGAGAGGCTCACTCCGGTGTTGCTAAAGCAAGGCCTCGTGCTCTCTCCTCCTTCTCGACAAACAGCTAGCTCAAACGAAACACAAAGTCAAGACAAGAGGGTTTAAAGAGGGAGAATGTTGCTAAGGCAAGGCTCTTTCATCAAACCCTAAAAGAAAACGGCCCTAGGTGTAGATAACCTAGGCCTGGGATGTCCTCTTCCTCTTTAAGTCAAAAAGGTACGGCTAGCTAAAGGGAAGAAGAAAAAGGAGTGTAGCTATGGCTAGGCTCTCTTCTTCTTCAATGGCTAAAAGTTTTTCTATCAGGGGACATGAGACAAGGACCTACTTGTGTGCTTGTCACCTAGGGTTTTTATTCAGCAAATTATAAATACATGTAAGAAATAAGACTACAACCATTCAATCAAGAAGTTT
>ML829829.1:35624-49909 GCA_009831015.1 Picea engelmannii | reverse complement strand
GATTGGTGGTGACGAGCACTTTCCTTGGTAAGAGGGAGTGTTGAGATTTGGGTACCTTGGAAAGTGGTCGCCATGTGCTTATGAGTCTCTAAGCACAAAGGGGGAGACTATTACCCTTGTACTTTACTTTATGATTCTAATTTCACTTTCACTTAGGAGATTTAAGTCAAAAGTGAAATATGTCACTTAAGTCATAAAGAGACAATTAATTCACAAAGTGGGTGAATTAATAGACATACAACAACTAAGGAAAGTGGGTTTCCTTAGTGAGATTTTTGGATTAGATCTCACCCATTGATTAGACTTGGCTAGATTGGATCTAGGCCATTGATCTTTTAGGGCTTGGCTAAAGGAGGCTGAAGGAGGGTATAGTGTATTTTTGAGATTCATTCTTCACTTGTGAGAAAATGAGAGGAGGAGGAGAGGGTGCATTTCTCAAGGAGAGGAGGGCGCACTTATATGAGGGTTTGAGGAGGAAGCTTGTGTTGGATTGAGAGAGTTTGGAGAAGCCTTCCATGGAGGCATGGCTACATTTCTAGAGGAGGGCGCATACATATGATGGAGGGCGCATTTGCTAGAGGAGAGGGCGCAACCTTGAGAGGAGGGGCACATTTCTAGTAGAGGGAGCTCTACCCATTACCTATTGGCTCACTCCCATGGTCTTGGCTTACTCTTGTGCTATGGAGGAAGCTATGTGGAGTGAGGGTGCATGAGTCTAGAGGAGGAGGCACATTCTATGGAGGTAGGCGCACTTGCTTGAGGAGAGCGCGCATTCTTGGGAGGAGGGCGCATCAAGCAAGGAGTTGGTTTATTCTTTGTGGGTTCTCACTAGTAGAGAGGAGGCGCACTTCATAAGGAGATGAGGGTGCTTGGCTAGGGAGGATTCACTCCTTATTTGAGTTTTTTCATGTGTGGGGGGCGCACTTGAGAGGAGGGGCGCACCATCACTTGGAGGAGATTTTTCTTGTGATAGGGAGGCTACTTCAAAGGCAAGGACAAAGACAAGGCAAGTTCAGAGGCAAGCAAGAGTTCATACAAAGCAAAGGATCATGATAAAGACAAGCAACCAAGAGGAAGAAAGGCTCACCAAGGCAAGGGGCACCTTACTTCACAAGGCTTGTGGGAAAGTCTTGGAGGAACTCCAAGGCACCAGAGAGTTGTTTCTATTGTACCAGGTTCACATGTTTATGTTTCATGTGTTGTACATTTTTCTTTGAGGCCTTCTATATATATCTTCTCCAAATTGGTTTTCCCCATGGGGGGCTTTTTCCAGGGTCATGTTGACCAAAAATCTATGTGTCAAATTTATACTTGCTTAGAAGTGTAGATCAACATTTTAAAGTTCAAGATCTAGAGGTAGTGTTATGTGTTTTAATGTATATTGCATGTGCTAACATTGAGTAAGGAAAACACTTGCAAGGGCACCTTAAAATAGCACTTAACCATCAAATATTGAGCAGAAAGTTTGGTGATTGTTTGTTGTCCTAAAACAACAAGAGAAGACAACCACACAGTTGAAACTTAGAGCCATACTAAGGTCAAGGACAAACCTTAGGTGGCTGCCTCATAGGACCTCATAAAATCTACATGGTATCAGAGCCAATGGTGGCTTAGACTTGTTGATTTTGAGCACTTTTGTGGGCAGTTTTGTGAGGTTTTATATCAGATCTGTTGGTTGTTTTTGGACAACAAATTTACAGCCTAAAACAATGAGTAATTTTCAGATCTGAAGGTACCTTTCATTTAGTGTCAGTTGGACAACTCATGGCAGATTTTGGACAACTAGTTGACAATGTTTGTGGATAGTTGTGGGCTGATTTGTTGGGCTGATTTTTGACACTTGTGGACAACCTCTTTTCACACCTACGTGGGTAGGAGTGAGGCTGTAGTGTACGACCTCTTTTCACACCTATTTGCTAGGAGTGAGGTCGAGATTTCACTTGCCTCTTTTCACACATGTGTTAACAGGAGTGAGGCAATGTTCCTTTGCATTTGGAGCATCAGAGTGAGCGCAGTTTGACAGACATGTCAGTATCTTAGGTGCGTGTGGAGGACAGGCTAGCCGGGGCTAGCAATTGGTCGCCTTGGAAGGCGATGATCGTCTTTGTCTTAGAGGACCTCAAACTATGAGATATAGTTGAGGCGCTTGTTCTGGTTCTTCCTGTCACTTCCCCAGTCTTGTTGGCAGATTTCAAGAAGAGGAACAATAAGGCAAAGAGGACCATTTGTGATGCAATCAGAGGTCATATTATTCCCCACTTGACCGGGAAGACTTATGCATATGATATGTGGGCATCTGTATGCAAGTTGTACGAGAGCTCTAATGAGAACCAGAAGTTGGTTCTTCATGATCGACTGAGGGGCATTCGCATGCTCGAGGATGAGTCGGTTACTTCATTCCTTGATAGATACACCCAGATTAGAGATGAGCTTGGAGCCGTCAGAGAGGTGGTGGATCCCAACTCTATGGTGACGACAGCGTTGAACAACTTTACCAAACCATGGGGTCCATTCGTACGCGACATTGTTGCCAGAGAGGTTATGCCTACATGGGAGAGGATGTGGGATGACTTTGTCCATGAGGAAACTAGATTAGTGGCAGAGGCTTCTGGACAACAACAACAATAGTCAGTTCTGGGTGATGAGGATCTTGCTCTTTGGACAAAGGGTAAGAAGAAGACCAACTGTGGAGGTCAACAGGGTCCCAAGATTGGGGCCCCACCACAAGGAGGAGAGAGCAACAACAGTGGGCAGAAGAGAGACATGAGCACAATGAGATGCTTTTCTTGTGGAGAGATGGGTCACTATGCAGGACAGTGTCCCAAGAAGAAGAAGAAACAACATGATGGGTCAGTTGCGAAAGCAGAGGAGATATTGTGCAGTCAGAAGTTTGTGAGAGAGTGTGCTTTTGTGACTACTTTGTTTGTTGTTACATAATCCAACATTAGATGGGGAGACAGAGTTGATGAGGACCGACTGACTCACAACAGTGATTCAGAGGGAGAGTAGACTCAGTATCCCTGGACATCTTCAGAGTGGGTGACTGGTCCACCCAAGATAGCTACAGTTTCAGAGCAGTCGATCAGACAGAGAGTTGGTGCTACAGCTTCAGAGCATCAGAGGTTGATGAGGAGGAGCAGCAGGGCACCACGAAGGCTTGAGTCTCACTTGGCTTTTGAGACGGGCAGATCAGATTCTGGATCCACTTCAGGTGGAAGTTACTTGGCGAGAGGCCAAGTTGATGACTCTTGGTGAGAAACCAAGAGGGGGAGACTCTTGGTGAGATGCCAAGAGAGTGACTCTTGGTGAGATGCCAAGAGTAGGTGGAAATCCTTGGTGGGAGACCAAGGTGGAGATATTTGGTGTGATGTCGAGATCTAGGTGATCTTGGATAGATGGAGAGTCAGTTCCATTTATAGATCACGCAGATTGAGCAGATCTGCGATAGCGACTACTTTCAGTGATCAAGGTACATACATACTCACCGAGTATATGTCAGTAGGAAACCATGTCCTCTGCAGGTACGAGATTGGTGGTGACGAGCACTTTCCTCGGTAAGAGGGAGTGTTGAGATTCTGGTACCTTGGAAATTGGTCCCCATGTGCTTATGAGTCTCTAGGCACAAAGGGGGAGACTATTACCCTTGTACATTACTTTATGATTCTAATTTCAATTTCACTTAAGAGATTTAAGTCAAAAGTAAAATATGCCACTTAAGTCATAAAGTAACAATTAATTCACAAAGTGGGTGAATTAATAGACATAAAGCAACTAAGGAAAGTGGCTTTCCTTAGTGAGATTTTTGGATTCGATCTCACCCATTGATTAGACTTGGCTAGATTGGATCTAGGCCATTGATCTTTTAGGGCTTCGCCAAAGGAGGCTAAAGGAGGGTATAGTGTATTTTTGAGATTCATTCTTCACTTGTGAGAAGAGGAGAGGAGGAGGAGAGGGCACATTTCTCAAGGAGAGGAGGGCGCACTTATATGAGGGTTTGAGGAGGAAGCTTGTGTTGGTTTGAGAGAGCTTGGAGAAGCCTTCATGGAGGCATGGCTACATTTCTTGAGGAGGGCACATTTGCTAGAGGAGAGAGCACAACCTTGAGAGGAGGGGTGCATTTCTAGTAGAGGGAGCTCTACCCATTACTTGTTGGCTCAATCCCATGGTCTTGGTTTACTCTTGTGCTATGGAGGAAGCTATGTGGAGTGAGGGCGCATGAGTCTAGAGGAGGAGGCACATTCTATGGAGGTAGGCGCACTTGCTTGAGGAGAGGGCACATTCTTGGGAGGAGGGTGCATCAAGCAAGGAGTTGGCTTATTCTTTGTGGGCTCTCACTAGTAGAGAGGAGGCGCACTTCATGAGGAGATGAGGGTGCTTGGCTAGGGAGGATTCACTCCTTATTTGAGTTTTTGCATGTGTGGGGGGCGCACTTGAGAGGAGGGGCGCACCATCACTTGGAGGAGTTTTTTCTTATGAGATGGAGGTTACTTCAAAGGAAAGGACAAAGACAAAGCAAGTTCAGAGGCAAGAAAGAGTTCATACAAAGCAAAGGATCATGATAAAGACAAGCAAGAAAGAGGAAGAAAGGCTCACCAAGGCAAGGGGCGCCTGACTTCACAAGGCTTGTGGGAAATTTTTCGAAGAACTCCAAAGCATGAGAGAGTGGTTGATATTGTACCAGGTTCACTTGTTTATGTTTCATGTGTTGTACATTTTTCTTTGAGGCCTTCTATATATATCTGCTCCAAACTAGTTTTCCCCATGGGGTTTTTTTTAGGGTCATGTTGACCAAAAATCTATGTGTCAAACTTATGCATGCTTAGAAGTGTAGATCAACATTTTAAAGTTCAAGATCTAGAGGTAGTGTTATGTGTTTTAACGTATATTGCATGTGCTAACATTGAGTAAAAAAAACACTTGCAAGGGCACCTTAAAAGAGCACTTAACCATCAAATATTGAGCAGAAAGTTTGGTGACTGTTTGTTATCCTAAAACAACAAGAGAAGACAACCACACAGTTGAAACTTAGAGCCATACTAAGGCCAAGGACAGACCTTAGGTGGCAGCCTCATAGGACCTCAGAAAATCTACATGGTATCAGAGCCAATGGTGGCTTAGACTTGCTGATTTTGAGCACTTTTGTGGGCAGTTTTGTGAGGTTTTATATCAGATCTATTGGTTGTTTTTGGACAGCAAGTTTACAGTCCAAAACAATGAGTAATTTTCAGATCTGAAGGTACCTCTCATTTAGTGTCAGTTGGACAACTCAGGGCAGATTTTGGACAGCTAGTTGACATTGTTTGTGGACAGTTGTGGGCAGATTTGTTGGGCTGATTTTTGACACTTGTGGACAGCCTCTTTTCACACCTACGTGGACATGAGTGATGTTGTAATGTATGACCTCTTTTCACACCTATTTTCTAGGAGTTAGGTCGAGGTTTCACTTGTCTCTTTTCACACCTATGTTGACAGAAGTGAGACAACGTTCCTTTGCATTTGGAGCATCAGAGTGAGCGCAGTTTGACAGACATGTCAGTGTCTCAGATGCATGTGGAGGACATGCTAGTCGAGGCTAGCAATTGGTCGCCTTGGAAGGCGATGATCGTCTTTGTCTTAGAGGACCTCAAACTATGGGATATAGTTGAGGCACCTGTTCTGGTTCTTCCTGTCACTGCCCCAGTCTTGTTGGCAGATTTAAGGAAGAAGAACAATAAGGCAAAGAGGACCATTTGTGATGTAGTCAAAGATCATATTATTCCCCACTTGACTGGGAAGACTTATGTATACGAGATGTGGGCATCTGTATGCAAGTTGTACGAGAGCTCTAATAAGAATCGGAAGTTGGTTCTTCATGATCGACTGAGGGGCATTCGCATGCTCGAGGATGAGTCAGTTACTTCATTCCTTGGTAGATACACCCAGATCAGAGACGAGCTTGGAGCCATCGAAGAGGTGGTGGATCCCAACTCTATGGTGAGGACAACTTTGAACAGCTTTACCAAACCATGGGGTCCATTTGTACGCGGCATTGTTGTCAAGGAGGTTATGCCTACATGGGAGAGGATGTGGGATGACTTCGTCCAAGAGGAGACTAGATTATTGGCAGAGGCTTCTGGACAACAACAACAATCAGTTACGGGTGATGAGGACCTTTCTCTTTAGACAAAGGGCAAGAAGAAGACCGGTCGTGGAGGTAACAGGGAGGAAAGAGCAGCAACAATGAGCAGAAGAGAGACATGAGCACAATGAGATGCTTTGCTTGTGGAGAGATGGGTCACTATGCAGGACAGTGTCCCAAGAAGAAGAAGAAGCAGCAGGATGGATCAGTAACGACAACAGAGGAGATAGAGTTCAATGAGAAGTTCGCGAGAGAGTGTGCTTTCATGACTACTTTGTCTGTTGTTACACCATCCAACATTAGATGGGGAGACAGAGTTGACGAGGACCGACTGATTCACATCAGTGATTCAGAGGGAGAGCAGACTCAGTGTCCCTAGACATCTTCAGAGTGGGTGACTGGTCCACCCAGGATAGCTACAATTTCAGAGCAGCCGAGCAAAAAGAGAGTTGGTGCTACAACTTCAGAGCATCAGAGGTTGATGAGGAGTAGCAGGGAACCACGAAGGTTCTAGCCTCACTTAGCTTCTGAGACGGGCAGATCAAGTTCTGGATCCACTTCAGGTGGAAGTTACTTGGCGAGAGGCCAAGTTGATGACTCTTGGTGAGATACCAAGAGGGGGAGACTCTTGGTGAGATGCCAAGAGAGTGACTCTTGGTGAGATGCCAAGAGTAGTTTGAAATCCTTGGTGGGAGACCAAGGTGGAGATCTTTGGTGTGATGCCGAGATCTAGGTGATCTTGGATAAACGGAGAGTCAGTTCCATTTATAAATCATGCATATTGAGCAGATCTATGACAGAGACTACTTTCCGTGATCAGGGTACAACCATACTCACCGAGTATATGCCAGGAGGCAACCATGTCCTCTGTAGGGACGAGATTGGTGGTGACGAGCACTTTCCTCGATAAGAGGGAGTGTTGAGATTTGGGTACCTTGGAAAGTGGTCCCCATGTGCTTATGAGTCTCTAAGCACAAAGGGGGAGACTATTACCCTTGTACTTTACTTTATAATTCTAATTTCACTTTCACTTAGGAGATTTAAGTCAAAAGTGAAATATGTCACTTAAGTCATAAAGTGACAATTAATTCACAAAGTAGGTGAATTAATAGACATAAAGCAACCAAGGAAAGTGGGTTTCCTTAGTGAGATTTTTGGATTAGATCTCACCCATTGATTAGACTTGACTAGATTGGATCTAGGCCATTGGTCTTTTAGGGCTTGGCCAAAGGAGGCTAACAAAGGGTATAGTGTATTTTTTAGATTCATTCTTCACTTGTGAGAAGAGGAGAGGAGGAGGAGAGCGCACATTTCTCAAGGAAAGGAGGGCGCACTTGTATGAGGGTTTGAGGAGGAAGCTTGTGTTGGTTTGAGAGAGCTTGGAGAAGCCTTACATGGAGGCATGGCTACATTTCTAGAGGAGGGCGCATACATATGATGGAGGGCGAATTTGCTAGAGGAGAGGGCGAAACCTTGAGAGGAGGGGCGCATTTCTAGTAGAGGGAGCTCTACCCATTACTTGTTGGCTCACTCCCATGGTCTTGGCTTACTCTTGTGCTATGGAGGAAGCTATGTGGAGTGAGGGTGCATGAGTCTAGAGGAGGAGGCACATTCCATGGAGGTAGGCGCACTTGCTTGAGGAGAGGGCGCATTCTTGGGAGGAGGGCACATCAAGCCAGGAGTTGGCTTATTCTTTGTGGGTTCTCACTAGTAGAGAGGAGGCTCACTTCATGAGGAGATGAGGGTGCTTGGCTAGGGAGGATTCACTCCTTATTTGTGTTTTTGCTTGTGTAGGGGGTGCACTTGAGAGGAGGGGCGCACCATCACTTGGAGGAGTTTTTTCTTGTGAGAGGGAGGCTACTTCAAATGCAAGGACAAAGAGAAGGCAAGTTCAGAGGCAAGCAAGAGTTCGGACAAAGAAAATGATCAGGATAAAGACAAACAAGCAAGAGGAAGAAAGGCTCACCAAGGCAAAGAGCGCCTTACTTCACAAGACTTGTGGGAAAGTCTTCGAGGAACTCCAAGGCACCAAAGAGTGGTTGATATTGTACCAGGTACATTTTGATTTGAGGCCTTCTATATATATCTGCTCCAAACTTGTTTTCCCCATGGGGGGGTGTTTTCTAGGGTCATGTTGACCAAAAATCTGTGTCAAATTTATGCATGCTTAGAAGTGTAGATCAACATTTTAAAGTTCAAGATCTAGAGGTAGTGTTATGTGTATATTGCATGTGCTAACATTAAGTAAAGAAAACACTTGCAAGGGCACCTTAAAATTAACTTGATATACCTCAGAAAACTCGCCTTGCTTTTATTAGAAGTCACTCGAGTGCCCCCTTTGATTTGCGCCAAAAGCCTCAGATTTCACTTGGTTGCCTCAGACAAGAAGTCAATGATTTGATATTCAAAGTGAGAACCTTTAGCGTCTATTTATACTATATTTAGCATCCTTTTAGGGCCGACTTGACCATATAAACTTAACTTGATTTTTAACCTTTATTCCTAATTGGGTCGATTTGAAGTTTTCTATCTTAATAATATTTTTAATATTTATTTCATTGGGGGTCGACTTGTACTTGTAAACTTTAACTTTCTTTTTTTAATTAGGGCCGACTTTTGGGGACTTCTTTCCCTTACATTCAAGGCTTCTTGACCACATCTCCGGGTCTTCTTGACCACACTTCCAGGGCTTCTTTTCTTGACATTCTATGGGTCTAGGGGTTTCTTCTAGGTGACTTCAAAGTGTCTTCCCGTGAGGGCCATGCTTAAAGTTATGCCATAAGGAAACCACTTTGGAGATTCTTTCAATTGAAAGTATCACTTCTAGGGGCTTCTTCTAGGGTTGACATCAATGACAACCAATTTTCCAACATCAAATTCTACTTAAGTTTTAAGGGAGGAATGACACCATAATTGTTGCATTATCACTCTCCACTCAAATAGGAGGGATGATAAGGGAGGAATGACACCATAATTGTTGCATTATCACTCTCCACTCAAATAGGAGGGATGATAGGGGCAATAAAGAGGTTTATTGTGTGCTTGTTGATTATATGGTGGGGTGTGGAGTCATATCCAACTAATTTAATGGGGGTAATGATGAAGGGATGGCAAAAAATCACAAAATTAAGATATGCATGGGAGGTATCAAAGTAGGGTATGTAACTTTCTCTACTCAAGTAGGAGTAAGAGTAATCATTGGACCAGAAAACAAGAATTGGAGGACCTTAGATTGAAAATATCTGACAAGTATATATTATAAAGATGTTTATGTATGGTTTTTACATGGGTTGATATCTTTAATTAGTATCATTAAATTAGTTATAAAGGTTAGCTATCAAAGAGATAAAAGCATAGAATGAGAACTATCTTCGAAGGATCTCAATAATGCTGTTCTATAGACTAAATGTTGTCGTTGTTTCCCTATGTATTATTTTGACCAATGTTTTGTGTTCATGCATTTTGAAGGTAGATAGGTGATGAAGTCGTCACTTGAAGGTGATATAAAGACACATTAAATGCTTAAAGGATGCTCTGTCATCTTCCACGAACCTATGAATCTCCAAATGGAGCTCCTCTGTTTGGTCCACCTCACACCAATGCATGAGGGTCTGGTGCAGGGCTTTGACCAACTTACAAGATCCATCTAAAACACGCTCCTCTTTCTTTTCTTCTTAAAGAGCCTAACCAACGCTTCAACCCTGTAGACAGAGTCCATAACCGTTGAGTCGAGCTCCGTTTAGATCTAAACAACGTGAGCTTGCTTTCTTTCATCCATTGACAATCATTCTGGAGATCCCAATTTGTCAAGAGAATTCTACGGTAAACTGCATGCTATGATCATTTTAAGAAACATCAACCCAATTCACAAGGACGGTTGATTATACTTCCCACAGAAGGATTTCATTTCCAACAGTTTGAGAGTGAGCCCCATCTCTGAACAACATGAATGGACAATCCAACTCCTCTCATAGTTTTTTATGGTAATCATAATAAATACCACCCACTGCTTTCCCTTATAAGTATTTGTTTCTTCTTATGGATGATCATTTGAAAGGCTAATTTTTTCTTACGTATTATAATTTGAAAGGTTTTTGACTTTACACTAAATAATGTTTTGGTCTCCATTTTTATTTAAGAGGCTCCACTATTATTTTTGTTTTGCTTAGAGACTGTTGTTTGTATTAAATGGGTAAGAATACACTTGGTTTCCTTCTTATAACTGTTTTGATTAGTGGGCTTTAACCACCCACCTCTTGTAGTGTAATAACAATAATTTTCCCATCAAATAGAATCAGTTTTTTCACACACCAAAAGATACAGATCTGTTCTTTAAATTAAATCATTTTGTGCTTCCCCACTGAAAAGTAAATTGCCATTTGTAAAGGACCTAAGCTATCATAATCCTATTTCTCTGCAATTAGGGAATGAATAACCAATTATAGAGATATCTGGTTTTCATGCACCCAAAAAGTGATCAAAACGAGTACCAGTAATGTAAGAATACAGGAATGACGTCTTTAATAGCTTTGCAGGTTTGAGCATTCTAGCTAAATTATTTTTAACGTCAAGGAAACATAATTCTCGAATCATTTGAAAATTGTGGGGTTGAATAAAGTTTAAACATATTCTCTTAATAAATTAAATATAATAAAAACTGCACTGCAACCATCAAGTTTGTTGGGTCCACTTTAATAGTGTCCAAAGGAAGAGCATTAACACGATGTGACAAACTCTAGTTACATTTGGTTATAGAGATCTCCCTTTAATTGTGGGAATGATAGTATTGCCTGAGAATGATGAGTTCCTTCTGAAACGAATTCCAAAGACCAATGGTATATGGATTTATCATCACCTTTGAGATTTTTTACTTTACTGTAAGAATTTATTCATGTTAATGCCTGTTGAGACTGCCATTCTACTTATAAATGGAGGGAGAAAAACAGGCATTGTTACTTACAAATGATGCATTTTGTTCAAATGCCTTGAGAATCAACATGGCATCACCATAATATTGACTCTAGAGTCTATTGTTCTTGAAAATGGGCGTCACCAATTAGCATCCCCTTCTTATTTCACTTGTGCCAACACCAATTCATCAATTTTGCACCGCATTGAAGGTGTGTGATCAATTACCATTTTTGTTCAACCGCCTAAAGAATCAACATAGCATCAGCGCAATATAAGCTCTATTGCTCTTGAAACAGGGCACGACCAATTAACATTCTTCTTATTTCACTTGTACCAGCACCAATTTCAAACAATTTTGCATCCCGCAGAAGGCGCCCAGTAGGATATTCATTCACATAGCCATTCCCACCAAGACATTGGATTGCCTGCAATAACAAGGAGTTATTTACCTCATGTTAAAATATACTAGCAAGTACATCCAATTGTACAAGGAACACACCAGCATGATATCAGGATTATATTTGAATATTAACAGTGTCTTTAATTTCAACACGGTCCACTTCAAACTACTATTAACATAAATATTTTACCCTATGTTGTGCAACAATTTCAGAATTTTGCACTAATATAGCAATTAGTTGAGCAGTCCTCATAATGTAACACAGTAAAAACACTCAAGATAGACTGGCCCATGGAAAATTAAAAATAGTCTGTACTAACAGTTAATCTCCACTGGAGAACCAATGGCACTGATGAATGCATTCATCTTATGCAGGAGAACGTCCAGGACACAAACAATCAGGTCACAACTCTCCAGCAGCAAATCAACACTTAGGTTTCAGCTCTCCAGCAGCAAGCTATCAGTACAGCAAATGATTCTGGCTAATTTTTATAAACCGGAACAGAGGATGGGGCATGTAAAGGAACACCCCCCACAGCTATTCTTTGAGATCTTTGAGAAGAAGATGAATCCGGCCAAGGTGCCAACTTTTTTGTCAGTGATTGTGTGCCTGACCCACAATCAGAGTGGCCAGAGCAGCATCGACATCCCCTGACTCTGAGTAAAGTTTATCCTATGTTTAGTTGATCTTTATCTATATGTGTATTTAGATAAGCAGTCTCTTTTTTCCAACAGTTATTCATGTAAAGAGCCTCTGAACTGGTTAAGCTTGCAATGAACTGTCTTTTTGTCCATCACAGCTGAAATGAAAGATATGTAGTTAATGTTAAGAGTTTTCATGTCTCCGGCTCTCTGATAAACAGAGGCAAGTCATCTAGTCAGATATGTAACGAAGAAAGCTTATGTAATATCTGGCTTCAAAGTTAATGAAAATTCCTGGTTCCTAAGGGGATAAAAATTAAAAAATAAACTAAAAATAACACCTCTATACAAACATTCAAAAATAAAATAAACTAAAATAATTCAAAAAGTTGAATTCAAAAATAAAATAAACTACCTGGTTAGTGAAAACTTTTCCAATGATTCATTTTTTACTAACTTAGAAGACCAAACATCATGGTATAACATCATGGAGTGACTAGAAACCTTTTGCATGGCCTTAGGCTCTAATATCCAATGGGCCATGTTATTGCACAATTTGTACTTGTCCAAGCCCAAGATAAGTAAATCAAATTGGCGTAACTACAGGATAACCCACCACTGCCACCTTAATGGGAAATCCCCACATTTTAGGGATGGGAGAGGTCCAACCCAGGGGAGGCGTCCCCGGTAACCTCAAGGGATCTGATATTAAGGATATGGTCAAGCTCAGAGTGCCCTCTCACAGGTTAACTAAGTCAAAGGGTCTATGTCTGTGAAATTGAGGCAAAGGGAGAATATTTGTGCACCTGCCCAGAACAAGAACAATACAGCATATATAGCAATTTCCAGGTACCAAAATGATAGTAAAACCTCAACAGGCAATAGACGAATGAAAATATATGTTGGCTGATATGAAATTGCAGCAAACTAACAGTTTATAACAGCAATGAAGTTTTGTAACAGCCACAAGAAATATTGTTCAGAATTGCAAGGAAAGACAGTAGAAATTTAAAATTTATCCAATAGATTAAATAGCACTAATCACAAGCAATTTCTGAGTGAGTTAGCTAGATGTTAAGTTAGGGTATGCAGAAAAATGAAGCAAGTTAGATGGTTGTACTATGTAGCAGTGTTTAGCAACAGAAGCAAATTAATTAGTGAATTATGCTAGATTAGGGTTAGGAAAAGTTAGTAGAAGCTTTAGAGAATAGAGTATAAGAGTTGTTTGATCAATTCCTTCACAAGAGAGCAATGAAACTAGTGCCTTTTGGGTTTATGCCATATGGAGTCAATTACAACAGCAATATAACTTGGAGAAATAAATGATGATAGCAATGTTCCAAGGATGATGAGATGAAGTTGAGGAGCTAGCACCTTAGGGCCTCAAACTCCAAGTCTCAAAAGATGAATTTGCTAGAGAACAAGCTCTTTTGGGCTCTATCAAATTCTTCTTCCTCCTTAGACTCTTGAAATATATAACAACAAGTTTCTAGAACAAGACTTCTAAAGTGCTAGCACTTTAGGGCTTTAGAAGCCTACCCTAGACAAGATTCTCTTGACAACAATAAGTAGAATGATCTAGAGAGAGGAAGAAACACCTTATGTTCCTCTCTTAGGGTTTAAGCGAGCAATTTCATAATCTTCAACATGAACAAGTAAAATTCACCATAAACATTCAATGCATGAAATGAAAATTGCAGATTTTACTTACTTCACCAAGAATAATCAAGCATAAAACCCTAGTTTGAAGAAAATTTCACCATAAATCAGCCAAGAAGCATCCAAAACATGTCCTCCAAGTGGTGCGCACAAGTAAAAGAGACCAATATGCCAAAGAGGGCGAAAATTTCAGTCCTTATCCTCTTGTGAGAGGAAGAGTTATGATGAAAAATGAAAGTGAAAGGCCTTTATTTATACAAGGCCTTGCACAATAATTTGTCCATAATAAAAAGAGGGGCTGACCCCTTTAATTTACCCTCAAAATTCATTTTTTACAAAATTTAATTTATTTAGCACAAAATAAAACCCTAAAGGGTGACATCATCCCTTTATAGGGTGACGTTGGCTCCCAAGTGGGATGCTAGGCTGGAAAAGGTGCAACGTTAGGCCTCCAAGGCCATACTTCATGTGCCAAGTGTCCAAATCAAGTCTTCCTCCATCGAAGTATCACCTCCACCAAGTCCTAATGACGTCATGGGCTAGTAGGGTGATGTC
>ML829828.1:41478-57220 GCA_009831015.1 Picea engelmannii | reverse complement strand
GGAAAAAAAAATCATGCTTCCAACAAATTTTTGGTCTAATGTGTGAACATACTAAATGCATTGTATTTTGTAATATCATTGATTTAATGTTCAATATTTTTGCAATTAGGATTCAAACGATGACATATGTGTCTATCTTTTTTTGTTGCTTGCCACTTCCATGCCAACTCGAGAGAAGGTTGTTAAATAAGAAGACATTGAAGAGGAATTATACTAAGCATGGTTGGATCAAACCACCTATTCAATTTCCACTACATCCTGAGCCACCAATTCAAAATGTCTATAGTAGCATTGGTTCTTCGAATCTTATGGAATGAAAAAATGATATAGAATTTGGTATGAATGATTTTTTAAAAGATGCCCATGACTTGGAGGGAATGTTGTTAAATGCATTCCAATAAGATAAGCTTAGGGATGATGCTCATATCACCAATACCTTCTTCGAAAGCTTGCAATATTCTTCCACCACTACTCTCTTTGGACATGGGTCAAGGTCTACCCAACTAGGAACAATAATGTTACTGTGTAACATGAAACAATGTATGGTATGCCAAATGTGTGTTTCTCGACACTATTGAGAAAATAACCATTAAGTCCTCAATATTTTAATGAACCTTGCAATGAAATCAATGATAAAAAGAGATTTTATGTGTGCTTAATGATAGTATATATTTATATTTCTTGTTAATTGTATCAACCATGTGATAAGTTACTTCCATGTGATATTGTTCTCACTATCAACCACAAAGAGGAAAAATAATTGCTGAAAAAGATTGGATGTTGAGTATGTTATCACACTAAGTTGCCTTGGGTCTTTTAGTTTGTTTCCATCTTTTCCTAAGCCTTAGATTTTAATTTTTTTAATTTCACCCCTTTTAAATGATCAAAATCTGGACCAGGGGGCAAAATTTTGCTCAATTTTCAAAGTGCTCGGAATGTGACGAAAACAGTGCCATTGTGTCCGTCTCATCTTCCTAATTCTGGCAGTATATTTACTTTCTCAAACGGAGTCCGTATGGAGAAGTTATTGCAATCTGTTCGCCGAGCCAAATAGGCAAAAATTTGATGCTGACTGTACATGTCCATGCAGTCCATACAGGACACGTGTCAAGTCCGTACAGTCCATACAGGACACATGGCAGGACCGTACAACATATGTGGCTGGTCCGTACAAGACACGTGGAGGCTTTAGGGAGTGACACGTGTCAGGCATTTTTGGACTTTTGGGCATACGGTTGACCAATTCGGAGGTGACACGTGTCACCACTGGAAGGGTGACACGTGGCACATGATGACATCAGCATCCTACATGGCCCGAGGTGATGTGGCTTGATCGTACGACTTACACGTGGCAGTTGACGTGGCAAGCATTCATTGGTTGACAGTTGGGCAAGTTATATTGCGACACGTGGCACTATTCAAGCGAATGGTTGGGTGCCACGTGGCCCAATCAGCGGCTGCCACGTGGCACCCCGGTAATGGCTAATGGTTTGTTTATTAAAAAATTTGTGGAGGCCGTGGGGTTCGACCCCCGGACCTCCCCCACCCTTGAAAGTTTTGGTAAAGTCCGCCATGCCATTGGGCCATGCATTATTTCTTGTTTTATATGCCAACACATTTGTATTTGAGTTTGGGTATCGTATTTTGGAAAGGGAGCGGGCCGGGGCTTAGCCCCGACCCATGGTTTTATTGCGTTATATGTGACCAACCACCCAAAGGGCACGGGCGCATGGAGCATGCGGTTTATTTGATACGCCACGGTTTTTGTAACCATATATTATATATGTGTTATGTTTTATGTTACACATATGACTATGTGTTAATAGTGCACGTAGTTATGTGGTTGTTATCGTTTGCGCGCGGATTTAAATGTAAACAAAAGTTTATATTACCACATATATTATATGATGTGTGTGGTAATGTTTTGTGCACGCAGTTGTATATTCGCGTGGGATTTTAAAATGTTAGCTCGCGGTTTTGTGTGTTTAACCATATGACCACAGTTGGAGCGCGTAGAGTTGGTTTCAAACGGTTATGGTTTAACCACTTTTTGACATGCGCATGGTCACTTTGACCCCCATATGCCTGAGAGCTAAGCGGTTGGGGGCTGGAGGCGCCCTAACCGTCCTACAGTTTGCACGGTTATTCGGAACCGCTCGGTGTTGGGTTTAAACACGCATTTTGGAGCATGTTCTAGGTTCATGCACACAGAGGTGCGTTCTGTAGAGCCAGTTCCAACAAAGTTGAAGGAGGAAAATGGAGGAGGCCTAACTTCTTCATCGTTTGGCCGATTGAGGTGCCGTAAAAGCCCAGCTAGGGGTTTTTGGACGTGCTGGATCCATTGGTGTTGTTTTCAAAGCCATTTGAAGACTTATTCTATGAGTTTTTCACCATTGAAGTTTCAGGAAGCTCTAGGGAGCTTTAAGCCCTCATTGATCGAGGACATGGTTTGGTGAGCCTATGTTTGTTTTCTGTGATTGAATAATCATTTTTAGCTAATTGATATGCTCTGAACACATTGGGACAGGTTTCAGAGGCTGTTGAGGACTTTTACAGGTTTTTTTTCCAAAGAGAAGCTCGGGGAAGCTTATGGCCACATGTAGAAGAGGTCATGCCCGGATGAGCCATGATCCATTTTCAGAGTTCTATTAGTCATTTTTGGGGTTTTTATGTGTTCTGATCTCGATGGGACAATTTGTTTTTCCATTGGAGTTGAGCAGTAGCTTGTAAAATAAATTTTCACTAATTAATCCCAGAGAGCCAAGTCCATTATGGAGGCTCAAGGAGATGTAGCCCGGAGGGGGGTGAACTCCTTTATCATCTTGTGCTTGTTGTGAGTTTGATGGTTTATTTGCTGCAAGTTGTGTTGTTGTGTATTTGTTTTAAGTACATATTTGACCATCTAAAAGAACATTTGCTCACACATAAGCATTTATAAGAAGATACATGAACTTAACACATAAGTTTATATTGCATATTTTTAACAAATGAAGCAAGGTCCTGTAAAGTTTATTTTTATGAAGTAGGGGTGCTTGCATAACATAACAAGTCAGCCTTCTATTTTCAGATCAAGTGGTATCAGAGAATAGTTTGTTTTGCTCATGTGTTTTCCATTGATAGCTTGAAGATTTAGCTATTGGTTTTTGTGCAAGTTTTGTGTTGAAGTTTGATATCTTGCAAGGATGACAGAAGCTTCAAGCATTGATAGTTATCATACATTTTCATTATCTAAAGAAGAAATTATACTCATGAGAGATTTGATGAAAGAGATGTATGATAAGAACATTGCCCTTGAAGAGCAGTTGATGGCTATGAAGCAGGAGAAAGACCAGCTTTTGCAAAGGTTGCATGAGATGGAGATTCAACTCCATGAGGCAAAGGAAACCCTTACCAAGTACATGCATGAACATAAGGTATGCAGTGTTAGTTTATCTTCTAATTCCTCTAAAGATGAATGTTTTGGTGGTTTTGAGAGTCACACAAGAGGAATAGGGTCCAAGTTGTTGTTTAAAATGGGCTATGAAGGTAAAGGTTTGGGCAAGCATGCACAAGGCATTGTTGAGCCTATTGTTGTTGAAGAAAGACCCAGGTATTATGGTCTTGGATATGAACGGCAAGATGGAGAAAATTCCAAAGTCGAGGAGACAAGGGAAAAAGTTCCAAGGATAAACTTTGTTTCGAGTTCACCTCCTCAAGAAGGCTTTAAAGGTGAAAGTTCAAGAACTTTTGGTGAAAGTTTGATCCCTTCAGTATGCAAGGCTTGTGTTCAGGATGAATTCAAATGTGAAAGTTGTGACAACGATGTGGACAAGAACACTGTTGATGGTCTTCAAAGGAGAGCTTGTAACTCTTCAGCTTCACCTCCTCACAAAGGCGATAAAGGTGAATGTTCAAGGTATAATTCTGTTTATCATTCAGTTGCATTTGATTATGTTAAGCATGATAAATTTGGAAGAAAGAACCCTTGTACCTATTGTGGTTTGTATAACCATCATGTTTCAAAGTGTTGGAAAAGATTAACCGCTTTCAAGAAACTTTCTAAGCAAAGGTAGCATGAAAGGAGGATGCAAAAGATTTGCACTCATTGTCAGAAGCGGGGTCATCTTGTTGACCAATGTTGGACGTTGCATCCAACTATTCGTCCACAGCCTCAGAAGCAGTTGGATAAGAAGATTGACAAGAATGGAAGTGGAGATTCCATCATTGATGTGAGTCAAGATGATTCACAAGAGGACGATGTTCTACAGAAAAAGTCACCGTTCAGTTGGTTTGGTAAGAAATGGTTGGATTTCTTAAGCAAGTAACGCTTGCATTTTTCTGATTGTAAATGCACTTTTCAACGTTATGTGTGCATTTATGGGAAGGTTGATATGATGTTTTGAATAAGTCTCGAATGGTGTTGATGATTTTCTTACGACTATGTTGTGTCGATCGTGTTGTTCGACTTGTGTTTAGTCGATGGTGTTTATTGACTTGAAAGTTGATTTTAAAAACACCACGTGCTTTGATAAAGTACGAGATGCGACAGTTTGTTTGGAGAACAAAAGATTTTGTTGGCATCATTTTCAATCTTGTATGATTTGTTTTCAAGATTGATGGTTTTTTTGGCTTGTGACAAGATGTCGCAGGGAAGTTTTTGCAGCCATTGGAGAGCTGATTTTGTTGACGCCAAAGAGTTATAAAGAGAGACTTGATTCTCAGTGGGAAGGTTGGCAGTCTTCCAAGCACAGAGAGAGCAGTGGGTCAGCAGTAGCCAGAGAGCAGTGGTTGAAGGACATAGCCAGTTGCAGTGCACGGCGTGTTAAAGTATTCAGGTGATTGTCGAAAATATTTTGATATAACTTGAAGGCAGACAGATAAGCTTGTGGGTCCAAAAGCCTTTCAGTGGGAAGGTGTGATCAAAATTTGGACCAGGGGGCAAAATTTTGCTCAATTTTCAAAGTGCTCGGAATGTGACGAAAATGGTGCCATTGCATCCATCTCGTCTTCCTGATTCCGGCGGTATATTTAATTTCTCAAACGGAGTCCATATGGAGAAGTTATCACGATCTGTTCGTCAAGCCAAACAGGCAAAAATTTGATGTTGACTGTACTTGTCCGTACAGTTCGTACAGGACACGTGTCAAGTCCGTACAATCCATACAGAACACATGGCAAGACCGTACAACATATGTGTCCGGTCCATACAGGACACGTGGAAGCTTTAGGGATTGACACGTGTCAGGCATTTTTGGACTTTTGGGCGTACGGTTGACCAATTCGGAGGTGACACGTGTCACCACTGGAAGGGTGACATGTGGCACATGATGATGTGAGCATCCTACATGGCTCAGGGTGATGTGGCTTGATCGTATGACTTACACGTGGCAGTTGACATGGCAAGCATTCATTGGTTGACAGTTGGGCAAGTTATATTGCAACACATGGCACTATTCAAGTGAATGGTTGGGTGCCACGTGGCCCAATCAGCGGCTGCCACGTGGCACCCCAGTAATGGCTAATGGTTTGTTTATTAAAAAATTTGTGGAGGCCCTCGGGTTCGACCCCTAGACCTCCCCCACCGTTGAAAGTTTTGGTAAAGTCCGTTGTGCCATTGGGCCACGCATTATTTCTTGTTTTATATGCCAACACATTTGTATTTGAGTTTGGGTGTCATATTAATTGGAAAGGGGGCGGGCCGGGGCTTAGTCCCGACCCATGGTTTTATTGCGTTATATGTGACCAACCACCCAAAGGGTGTGGGCGCATGGAGCACGCGGTTTATTTGATACGCCATGGTTTTTGTAACCATATATTATATACGTGTTATGTTTTATGTTACACATATGACTATGTGTTAATAGTGCACGCGGTTATGTGGTTGTTACCGTTTGCGCGCGGATTTAAATGTAAACCAAAGTTTATATTACCACATATATTATATGATGTGCATGGTAATGTTTTGTGCGCGCGGTTGTATATTCGCGTGGGATTTTAAAATGTTAGCCCACGGTTTTGTGTGTTTAACCATATGACCACAGTTGGAGCGCGTAGAGTTGGTTTCAAACAGTTATGGTTTAACCACTTTTTGACATGCACATGGTCACTTTGACCCCCATATGCCCGAGAGCTAAGCGGTTGGGGGCTGGAGGCGCCCTAATCGTCCTACAGTTTGCACGGTTATTCGGAACCGCTCGGTGTTGGGTTTAAACGCGCATTTTGGAGCATGTTCTAGGTTCATGCACACAGAGGTGCGTTCTGTAGAGCCAGTTCCAACAAAGTTGAAGGAGGAAAATGGAGGAGGCCTAACTTCTTCATCGTTTGGCCGATTGAGGTGTCGTAAAAGCCCAGCTAGGGGTTTTTGGACATGCTGGATCCATTGGTGTTGTTTTCAAAGCCATTTTAAGACTTCTTCTATGAGTGTTTCACCATTGAAGTTTCAGGAAGCTCCAGGGAGCTTTAAGCCCTCATTGATCGAGGACATGGTTTGGTGAGCCTGTGTTTGTTTTCTGTGATTGAATAATCATTTTTGGCTAATTGATATGCTCTGAACACATTGGGATAGGTTTCAGAGGCTGTTGAGGACTTTTACAGGTGTTTTTTCCAAAGAGAAGCTCAGGGAAGCTTATGGCCACATGTAGAAGAGGTCATGCCCGGATGAGCCATGATCCATTTTCAGAGTTCTATTAGTCATTTTTGGGGTTTTTATGTGTTCTGATATCAATGGTACAGTTTGTTTTTCCATTGGAGTTGAGTAGTAGATTGTAAAATAACTTTTGACTAATTAATCCCAGAGAGCCAAGTCCATTATGGAGGCTCAAGGAGATGTAGCCCGGAGGGGGGTGAACTCCTTTATCATCTTGTTCTTGTTGTGAGTTTGATGGTTTATTTGCTGCAAGTTGTGTTGCTGTGTATTTTTTTTAAGTACATATTTGACCATCTAAAAGAACATTTGCTCACACATAAGCATTTACAAGAAGATACATGAACTTAACACATAAGTTTATATTGCATATTTTTAACACATGAAGCAAGGTCCTATAAAGTTTATTTTTATGAAGTAGGGGTGCTTGCATAGCATAGCAAGTCAGCCTTCTATTTTCAGATCATTAAAATTGTGTTTGTTAGGACCCCCTTGATAAATAAAGTGTTGATTCATAACTTATGTTTTGATTCTCATTTGATTTTTGGACTTAGAATTGTTTTTGTTCATGACTTAAAATTTGGTCCCCCTCATGATTTGTCACTAGGATTGATCCTCTCCATGACTAGATTGATTTGACAGACCATTTTCCTCATTCATGTCGTCGTAGCCATGCCTTGTTTTCCTTTGCTTACTTGTCCAATCATTTTTTGAAATGGAGCATTGCCCACTCATCAGGAGTTTTCGTAGCGCCTTTCCCATTCATCATTTTCCACCTCGAGTTATGATTACAATGCTGATGTCATTTTCCTTGTTTTCAGCACCAGGAGTTGGTTAAAAACATGCCTTCAATCTCTCGTATTTACGAGGTTTGATAACGGTTTGTGGTTTTGAAAAAATCAAGATTGTTGCGTTGCGCAAACTCCCAGTTCTGACCAGTCGAAAACAGTGCTGTTAGATCCGATGCTAAGGTAGATTCGGAGGCCAAGATGTTCGTGACTTCGTCCTGAAATCTTGCTAAGGCTTCAAAAAAATGTTTATTCCACAGGTATCCCGTGTTTCCTCCTCTTCACATAAATTTTCAAAGAGAGTTAGCACTCAGAGTTTTGGATTATCGGGCTTGCATAGTTGAAGACATTTCCTCACACCATTCTATCCTTGTCTCCTCTCATTTCAAACCTATAAAATTCACTACCTGTATGTCAAAGTCTGATATATTCGACCACCATAGATACTGAGCTCACAACTTCTAAACAATTATATCCTTTGCATACGCAGTGCACTACCTAAAGGCGTTGCTTATCCACCCTGTGTCTCCCCTACTTCCTTTGACATTTGAGTCGAGCATTTTCTACCTAGTTTCAAAAGGTCAATTACAAAGTACCCTCTCATTGTCTAAGTGTTCAATACGTGCACAAATATAAGGGACGGATTTCCACAACCAAGTTTTAGCTTACTAGCAATCAGTCTAGTTTAAGGGGAAGTTCTTGTAAAAGTGAAACTTTGTCCATTTGAAGTTTGACTTTAGGTCCTCCTAGTCATTAACACCCCATAGCCATAAGAATCTCTCATACTAAGCTATGGATACTCCTTAGATAAAGAAGTCACACAAGGGGGGCAAGGTAGTTAGAACTGAAACTGTGGATATGCATCTTTTTGAGACAGAGCCCATGGCAAGAGAAGTTTTTCAAAGAGTGGGATGCCTCTCTTTCTGCCAAAATATGAAAAAATGTCATCCTGAGGTGACAAGGAAATTTTCCTTATATTTTGATGGCCAGAAGACCAAGTTAGGGGATTTAGAATTTGAGGTGACTGAGGCCTCTATTTCAGTTGCAATAGGAATCCCTATCACAGGTGAGAAATAATTTAAATCCATGGCTTTGAATGTAGCCTATGCCAAAGATTTCCTTAAGCCTGAACATCAAGCCAATGATTTTTCTAAAGGTGTGTCAAGGAATCAATTGATTAAGTAGTTTGACAGGATATTGAGGATCATTCAGAGATACTTTACATGTGAAGGGAGGTTTAACACATTATGCCAGTACCATATAAGGCTTCTTCTGCATTTTACTGGTAAAATTGAAATGAATATTCCCTACTATTTACTAAGGAGCACATGTAAGATGTCAGACATGATTCAATCCAAGTCTAAGGATGTGGATACTAGAATATTCCACTCTGGATTGATTAGAATGCTAGTTTCTCAAGAACTGGGTAAGAAAGATATATCATGGGAACATTTTGTTGTTTCTTACCACTTCAAGTTGGATATAGCAACCACTCCTCAATCACATAACACAAGCCCTTTATCATCCACCAGTGTTGCTAAAGAAGGTACCATCAAGAAGAGAAAGGGTAGAGTTCTTGTTCAAGTTTTAGAGGTCATCAAGGAGGTCATAGGAACTGAGGAGGAATATTGCCATTCCCCATAGATAAATTTTTCACCTCCTCCTCCACTAGAGTTAGAATAAGTTCCTTCTACTACTAAAATTGCAGCAAAGAAAGGGAAGAAGCTACACTTCTCCTCTTCTCCTCCAACAGACAGTACCAAGGTCAGGAAACCTTTCACAAGATCATCGGTTTCTAAAGAGGTTTTTGAAGAACGGTCCCTACCAAAAGCCTCTATCCTACAAAATAATAAGGGTAAAGGCATTGAAAATCCCGTGGAGAGGAAAGAAGAAACCCCTGTGCAAAAGAAGAAAGATAAAGACAGAGATATCAAGAAGCCCGATGAGATAGACAAGGCAATTCCTATGCAACAAGAAGAGGAGACCATGAAGAATCTTGTTGAGACTGTTCATGTCACTACTCCACCTGACATCCAGACATTCAAAATATTAATCAAGAAATTTAGGGATGCTAGGAAGGAGGTGGCTCAGTTGAAAACAGAAGCCATGTCTGATAGAGTTAAGATGAAAAAACTCATGGATAGCTACAGTAACAACCTTGACCTAGAAAGGTTCACAACAAGAAAGGCCCAGACTCTCAATAGGCAACTCAAAAACCTTTATAGGCAGAATAGAGGCTTTCAGTCTTAGAATAGGAAGCTCAAAGCAGAGTTGCAACATTTTCAAGATGAAGTGGCTCAAAGAAACTTGCAGGTATTGATTGAAGCTTCTATTGAAAAAGAGACACCAGCAACCAAGGAGAGCATAGCTCCACTCAAGAATCCTGTCACTGCTAAAAGGAAGAATCTTGTTGTGCCAAAGGAGGATCCTCCTTCTACAAGAAAGAGTGTCAGGTTAAGTGTCAGGGTAACGAAGTAGTCGGTGAAAGGTGAGCCCCATTTTTGAAGATGGTTCCTTTTTGTGAGGATAAAATGTTTTTGAAACATTACCTCTATCACCTATACAGGCTTCTAAGTGCTTATTGTTCAGAGTTTTGGGATTTTTGTGAATAATTAATTCCTTCAGTAGTAAGATTGTAGACATTTTGTAGTGCTATGGCGCTACAAAATAGTCTATTTTGGTGTTCCACTGGTGTGCTACCTATAGTGCTGCCAAATAACCTAAAGATAATGGTGCTAATATTACTCAAGGTTTCTACTCGCTCTGCACATGTCCAAGTGGAGGTGTTTCATTTTTTATGGCACTACTTAAAATTTTCATAGAGACACATAGTGGCGCTACCGAAATTTTCTACCTAATTTCTGGCAAAGACGGAATTTTCATAGATACGCACCAGAGTGGCACTACCAAAATTCGCTACCTAATTTATGGCAGAGACAAAATTTTCACAGAGACAGACCAGAGTGGCGCTACCAAAATTCTCTACCTAAAATCTCGTAGAGACCGAAGTTTGCACATGGGATAGGAAGGTTTGGCGCTACCTTTTCTACTTGTCTAGTTTTGAAGTGCACTACAGAATCTTACAAAATTTGGTGAAGGCACTACAAAGTGCGCTACTCGGAGTACTACCCAAAGAGGATACCAACAGACACCAGGAATACAGGAGGGTCAAGCTAACAACTTTTTGGATAGCTGATGATGGAGAGAACTGCAAAAATAATAGCTGGCAGCATGATGACAGCCACATGCTCCTGAAGGACACATGGAAAACAAGGAGTTGTGCAGCAAAGGGGGATCAAGTTAGTTTGAATATTGGTTGGATTAGTCACCAACACTTTCCTATTTTATAGCATAGGTTGTTAGTCAAGTTGTTGGTTGAAATAAATTATTAGAGATTTTCATGGGAAGGAGGCCAGCTCATACCTCTAGTCATTGCCTCCCTTTTTGTTATAAATAGATAGATGAAATGATTTAGTAGGTTCGAATGGTTGAGCAAGGCTCCCTCATACTGTAATATTTTGATGAAGTTACATTGAATTGGTTGTGTACTTGACTGAAGATATCTTGGTTAATAGAAATCAACTTCTCTTTCCAGCTTATTTTCTTTTGATGCTAAAGTGTTCATGCTTTGAATGATTCACATGAATGGTTGTGGTAATATTATGGTGTATGTTTGATTATTGTATTATCATGATGCTTTCTTTAGTGTCCTTAAGTTCTAAACTCAAGAAGATCTTGTGTTAAGAATATTTCTTCCTTAGGTTGTTTGAAGACCTGATGTTTACAACAACCCCTACATTCCTCCCATTGAATTTTTCCCTCTATTCATACTTAATCCCAATTACTGATTGAAGTTAGCCAAGACCTTGATTTCTCGTACATTCTAGCCCTAATTTCCCTAATTTCTGAGTTGGAACATTATCATCTTGAGTCTTATCCGTTTGACCTCTCAAAACTCTACATTCATGTATAACTTGATGGGCACTGGGCTTGCCTTCCAAGCGATCTGAAGGTGATTCCTAGTGATAACAGAGTACATATCATATCATGCTTGTTCAAATGTTTATATTCTTTACAGAAGTGAATACAAAAACAAAATGATATATCACAAAGGTAGGTTTGACAAGTATCATTTTTTTAAGGTTAAAGTGGTCCTTGGCATAAGATATTGAGGCACATGCCTATAATGTCAATGATTCAAAATGTTTTCCATTGTAAAGAATTAGTCTTGTTGTAGGGATGGAATAAATTACAAAAAAGTGAGCTTGGAGTTATGTGGATCCTAGAAAATTCAATAGTTATGATGATCCAGTTGGATATTGTTGGCTACACACCTATTCCAACTGCCTCCTCTTGAAAATATTTAGTTCAACACGTTCTTTTGTAACTCTTTGTAATTGTGGATTCTACACTTTCGGGGTTGTCTGAAGCAATACACATATTCCAGGTGGAGATTGGTGGCCATCCACCTAATCCAACTGGCTTATTTTGGAAGTTTTCATGTCAGTACATCTTTCTGTACTTCCAGGGCCGTTTTGGGGCCCTAAACAATGTTTTTTTGTCTTTCCATAATCAAATTGTAGACATAGATAGGTTTTGATGGAATAATGTGTATTTCTCAAAAATACCTTTCCAATGGTCTATCACAAACATAAAATGGAGGTCGTATGAAAAAGTTACAACCCTGGGAAGTTGAGGTACCAACTTACCCATCGGGCCCCACATAACTTTTGGTGTTTCATCTCCTAGGGTTAGGTTTTTGGATGTCTAGGGTTTTGGAATTCATGAGTAATGTTAAAAAGGCCTCTGGAGCCTCATTGTAATCATTCTGCTCAAACAGATGCACATAGAAACCACATCTCTTCTCAGAGATAGCTACCACCATTCGAGCAAGTTGTTTTCAGTTTTGCAGTTTTACAATTTCAACCTATTTTATTTATTCGATAAAAGTTATTGTTCATTGGATATATGTTGTTGTTCTCTATATCTATGCGTTATTGTATTTAGTCTGTTATTCATTTTGTTCTGCTCATAAATCTGGATCAGTGGTATCAGAGCAGTCTGCTCTTCATTTATTTTTGTTTGTGTATGTCCCCGACAAGATCTGGGTACAAGAAGTTGGGAATCGAACCAGTTGAAACTTTGCAAGATCAGTCGCGTCGAGCCCGAAAACAACCCATGGGGGACACAAATAAATATGATGGAGTAGGAGATCCTTTTAAAATGTTGCTCGTGTCTCAAAGGAACGAAATGATGGACAACTTTGCACAGATCCTTTGGTGGCTTCCCACATGAGACACATCTTCATCAAGTGGCCATGCAACTCCCTTCAAGGTATAGATAATTTTTATATTCCAATATTTGAAGGATTGATAGATGCAGGTGTTGTAGATAAATGGTTGAATCTTCTCGAAGGGTATTTTTCGGTCCACAATTTTTCCAATAGGAAAAATATTAATTTTGCATTCCTCAAGGTCATCCCCCATGTTAAGGACTGGTGGGATGCTTACTATGAGCAAAGGGCCATAGAGGAATATGCAATATTTGCGGTCTCCCCCATGTGGGATTCCTTCAGGGATTCCATTAAAGAACAATATTATCCTGTTGGAATCTACGAGGACTAGTACACAAGATGGACCACACTACATCCGCAAAGGGACCAGATAGTACTAGATTTTGCCAATATTTTCCATACCCTATGCACCAAATTGGTATCAAAGACTCTGAATGACATATGGTGCTCAAATACCATGGTTGTTTGCATATATACATTCAAATAGAAATGTATTTTTTGGACATCATATCATTGGGTACAACTTATATATATGTTGTCAAGATCGAGTAGAAATTTAAGAAGAAGAGGAAAGATTTTGTATCTGCAAACTCCTTATAGTTGAAGCTGGGAAAATGTTTCCCCAACCCACAAAACAAGGGACAAAGCAAAGATGGCCACTCTTAGGACAAGCATTCCAATCTACAACACAATATGGGTAATGAGAAGTCGAAGAAGGACACAAGAAAATGGTGTGAATACCATAAAATCCCTTGGCACAACACCGAAGAATGTCACTCTAAGTAGTCACTGGTGGTTGGGCTGAAAGCTTCCGAGTCAGAGGAAGATTCTGACTTCAAATCAAATCTAAAGGGAGGGAAACAAATTATCGATGCTGAACCCAATGCCATTTTTTCTACCACCAAAGTCCAACCAAGTGAACTAGAAGAACTAGAGGAAGGGGAATGCCTCTTTCACTCACAGATGTGGGTAAAGGGGGTTCCTCTTCATTTCATTGTCGATAGCAGAAATCAAAAGAACTTGATCTCAATAGAGTTTTTCAAGTGGATGGACCTGCCAACGACACCGCACCTGCATCCCTACACCATCAGTTGGCTTCACCAAGGAAGATATCTCTGCATCAGCCAACAATGTCGTCTTCCCTACGACATCAAGCCATTCAAAGATGAGGTATTGTGTGATATTACTCCCCTTGAAGTTTGTGATGTTCTTTTAGGACAACCATATTTGTGGAAGCAACATGTTGTGTATAATTCAAGCCCCCGCAGTGTTATTATTACTTTGGGTAGACAATTGTATAGGATACCATAGGTAGCGTCGCCTACCACTATTTCTTTAATCTCTGCTAAGTAATGCAATATGGTCATTTCACAGACCGGTAAGTTCGTTGTCTTTGTGATCTGTGCTCACAATAAGAAGAAGGTCACCACCACATCTGTGGCCTCCACAAAGAGCCTCTCTTTGTAGCAGAAGCAAGTGGATGGGATCGTGGATGAGTACAAAGACATATTCTCCTCACCCACCGGGGTACCGATGCACTAGAAAGTCAAGCATCCAATTGATATAACCCCTAGTGCACCTCTACCTACTGGACCAGTCTATCATCGCTCGCTGATGAAAAATGACGAAATCAAGCATAAGATCCAAGAGTTGCTTCAGAAGGGGCACATTAGACCCAACTCCTCCCCTTGAGGAAGCTCAAATGTACTAGTGCAGAAGAGATACGGGACCTTACAGCTCTGCATTGATTACATAGCATTAAACAAAATCACAGTCAATAACAGATACCCAATTTCCCGAATTGATGACCTTATTGAACAACTCAAGGGGGAAAAGTTCTTCAACAAGATTGACCTAAATTATGGCTACCACCAAGTTCCCATCGAACCAACTGATGTATGGAAGACATCTTTCCAATCTAAAGAAGGTCTCTTCGAATGGTTGGTCATGCCCTTTGGATTAACAAATGCACCAACCAATTTCATGAGGCTGATGGATGATGTATTGAGACCCTTCACCAACTCTTTTGTGGTGGTATGTTAGGATGACATCCTCATCTTCAACAAAACTTGAGAGGAGCACATGTAGAAGGTTTTGAGCACTCTACGACAACACAAGCTATATGCCAACTTGGAAAAATGATCCTTTGGCATGAACAAGGTCCAATACATAGGCTACATTGTTGATGAGAATGGGGTACATGTGGATCCAACTAAGATCCAAGTCATCCATGAATGGCCAACCCCGACCACACTAACCGAGCTTTAGAGCTTCTTGGGACTTGACAACTTCTACTGACGGTTCATGTTGGCATTCTCCCATATTGCATGGGCCCTCAGCCAAGTGACAAAGGTCAATGGAAGGGAAAATTTTGCGTGGGGAAATGTTAAGCCCTAATATTGGCTCATTACCCCTTAATTGGGGCATATTACATTAGTAATGTTATGTAATGATCCCAAGCCATTATGTAAGGATCATCACGGTTTTGGTGTCTTTTTAAAACTTTTTCTGAGTGGGGTATTTCGTCAAACACTTTGTTGATCTACCTTTTAGATGTGTTTATATGTGTGTATGCAACAAATAACAGAAAGAGATAACCATGGAACATACCTCAACCATATGCAATAAGATAGACAAGCCAAAACATCTCAATTCTTCTTTATTCATAAAATAGAGAAACCTGCTACAATGAAGATGCCGATCTGGAATTCTCAATAGATGGCCAAGAAGATAGACAATAGATAAGAGCTGCTACAAAATGCTTCTGCTAATACAAAAGATGCCTCCAAAGGCTAAATGAGAAATGAAGATCAATACAAGTAGATCGGAATGCCAAACTCTCCAGCTGAAGAATGCCATGCTCCAATAGAAGGATGGAACCCTCAATAACTCGGCCCTGCTGCCAAAAGTGTCCAATCACCCTAATAAATATTCCAACTGATATATCGGGTGATGGTAAGAACAACCCAGGTGACCGAATCTCCAAGATCCCTCTCAATCTCTGTAGATCTGAAATCCCCCACTGAATGGTGCACCCCA
>ML829828.1:13163-32109 GCA_009831015.1 Picea engelmannii | reverse complement strand
TCATTCAAAGGTTGCAGCAGGATTCCAGTGCATCAGATACATTTACATGGAAAAATGATTCACTATGGTACAAAGATCGTTTATATTTATGTAAGAACTCCCAACTCAAACAAAAGGTATTATTGGAATTGCACACCTCTCCAATAGGAGGGCACTCAGGATTTTTGAAAACCTACCATAGAGTCAAGAAGGATTTCTTTTGGGATGACCTTAAAATTGATGTTCAAAGGTTTTTGGCAGAATGTTTGGTTTGCCAACAAAATAAGGTGGAAACAATTGAGACCCTAGGTCTTTTACAACCATTAGCCATCCCAATTCAGTGCTAGGAGGAGGTTTCCATGTATTTCATCATAGGGTTACCGAAGTCTGAAGGAAAGAGTGTCATCATGGTGATTGTTGATAGACTAACCAAGTACACACACTTTTGTGCACTCTCTCATCCCTTCAAAGCTAGTACAGTTGCCACCGCATTCATGGAGACAATTCAAAAGCTACATGGCAGCCCAGATATTATTGTAAGTGACAGAGATCCCATCTTCACTGGACATTTTTGGACATAATTGTTTTCTTCTGTGGGTACTCAATTGGCTCATAGCTCATCATATCATCCTCATTCTGATGGACAAACCGAGATAGTGAACAGATATCTGGAAGGCTACCTTCATTGCTTTGTCTCTAATAAACACACACAATGGTTCAAATGGTTACCCTTGGCAGAATGGTGGTATAACACTTCCTTTCATACTGCAACAAAAATGACACCATTTATGGCACTCTATGGATACCACCCTCCTTCCATCACTTCCTCTCTAAAATAAAAATCTAAGGTTCAAGCAGTGGAAGATCACATCGAGCATCAACAAAAAGTTCTCCAAATCTTAAAGGACAACCTGACCATGGCACAGAATCGCATGAAACAACAAGCATATCAACATCGTAGTGAAAGAAGTTTTGAAGTAGGGGATTGGGTGTTTTTAAGACTACAACCATACAAGCAGATGTCCCTCAAGAAAGCCAAAAAGGATAATAAATTATCACCAAAGTACTATGGCCATTATAAGGTGTTGCAAAAGATTAGTACTGTGGCATACAAATTGGAGTTGTCTACATCTTCATGAGTACACCTAGTTTTCCATGTTTCATGCTTAAAGAATGTTATAGGCGACAAGATCCCAGTTTAAACTATATTGCTAGAACTTGACGAGGAAGGAAAAATCATATTGGAGCCTGAATCCATCACCAACACAAGATTTCGCCAACTGAGGAATATATATGTTTCAAAGTATCTCATTAAATGGAGGAAACTACCGGTTGAAGATTCCACTTGGGAAAATGAGTCTTTTATACAGAAGCATCCAGAGTTACTCAAGCGTTGCAGACAACACTTGTCTCAAGGGGAGGGGCATGTTAATCTCTAATATTGGCTCATTACCCTTAATTGGGGCATATTACATTAGTAATGTTATTTTATTTATGTCAACTTTATTCCATTAGTTGTAATTATACCTCCTAGTCTCCTATATATACCAAGGAAACATTTTCATTTGGAATTGTAAATTTATGTGGGCATAAGGAGGTTGCCCCCTTGAAGAGGATTATTATCTAAATTTATCTCTTTTTTAAGGCGTTGAGTACTTATTCTGAGGTTTTTCTATGCTATATTGATATTTGGTTCTTAACAGGGAAGGCACAACAACAAGAATTTGATGATCTGAAGCATCACTTGTGCTCAACTCCAATACTCTCCTTACCCAATCTGTAACAACTGTTCAAGATTAAGACTGATGCATTTGACTATGTTGTAGGCACAGTGCTCACTCAACATAGTCATCCAGTAGCATACCATAGTGAGACACTCTCATATACTGTTCGAAAATACCCCACCTATGACAAGGAAATGTATTCCATTGTACAATCTTGTCGTCAATGGAAACATTACATTCTGGGAAATGAGAGAATCATAAAAATTGATCAAAAGACTCTGCAGTTCATACATACACAAGGGAAGTTGCAAAATGACTGCCATCAGAAGTGTTCCACCTACCTGCAACATTTCCATCTCAACATCAAGTATAAGACATGGAGCAAAAATCATGTTGTTGATTGCCTCAGTCGAACTCCTGTGGTTGCACTCACCATCGTGCTCCATTCCTATGGGCATGAGGCTTCTGAGTGGCCTCAACTTTATTATCAAGATCTAGAATTCACCACCACCTATCAGCTCTTGGGTACAGGCGTGAATGTCATTGATTTTCACATTCAGGATAGACTGTTATGCCATATGGGCCATCTTTGTGTTCCTGAAAGAGAGCATGCAAATATTATTTGGGAGGCTCACTACATTCAGATGGTAGGAAATTTTGGTGTGGATAAAACTGTGGTCGTTCTACAGAAACATTTTTATTGGCCAAAACTTCGAAAGGACATCAAAAAGTATATGATATCTTGCACTTCCTGTGCCATTTCCAATCCAACCATTAAAAAGTAAGTCTTATACACCCCTCTTCATACTCTTGAGAGGCCTTGGGAATCCATCTCGATGGGTTACATGTCTGGCCTTCCATTTACCAAGCAAGGCAGTTATTGCGTATTTGTGGTGGTTGATTGGTTTTTGAAGATGGCCATTCTCACAACCTACAAGAAGAGCATCACATCGACAGATACTGCCAAACTCTTCTTTGAACGAGTGTGGGTCCATTTTGGGATACCACAAACCATCATCTCCTATCAGGACAACATGTTCCTCAACACATTTTGGTCAAGTCTTTGGACATTGTTGGACACCAAGCTCACTAAATATACTACCTTCCACCCTCAAACTAATGGCCAAACATAGGTAGTCAATCGAACGATTGTGCACATCATGCACATGTATAACTCTAAGCATTTGCGTACATGGGATGATAATATTTCCTATGTTCAACACAACTACAACATGGCTCTCCATAGCTCCACCGACCATAGCCCCTTTCAATTGGGGTTGGGGTTTTAACCCTTGGGTTCCATTGATTTTTCACTACCTCTTGCAACAAAACAGACATATTATTTCCATGTTCAGTATGAGGCCAAAAAATCCATCGGATTCATTGAGAGGATTCAACACATCCACCAACAGGTCCATGAGATTTTGTAGAAAGCCAATGCTAAGTACAAGCAGTGTCATGATCAACACTGGGTATCACATAAGTTTTAGGTGGGATACAAGGTATGGTTACATTTGCAGAAAGAACGCCTTATAGGGCCCATTGGAAGCTCCATCCACTTCACTATGGGCCTTACATTATCACCAAGGCTGTGGGTGACAATTATTTTGATCTCAACACTCCCCCCTTCCTTGGCTTGCACCTAGTGTTCAACGTGGACCTCCTCCGGCCATATTTTACATCATTATTGGACACCTCGGAGATTGCAGAACAGTTGACACCAACAAAGCTCAACCATGATTTCATGGAATAGGAATCCACTGATCATATAGTGGACACACAGGTCAAGGGCACTTTCTAGTAGAGGATCCAACTTTATCAGGTTGTCAAGGCAGGGAAGCTCCTGCACCAAGGCAAGTGGCTCACCCAAAGCCAAATTCAATAGAAATTTCCTCACCTAATGGGGGCACTCAACGCAATGGATACCATTTCTTCCTAAGGGGGGAGGACTAATCCAGGTGTATATTGGTGGCCACCCACCTATTCCAACTGGCTCCTCTTGATAGTCTTTAGTTTAGCATATTCTTTTATAATTCTTTGTAATTGTGGGTTCTACACTTCTAGGGTTTCTTGAAGCCCTACATAGCTTCCAGGTGGATATTGGTGGCCACCCACCTAATCCAATTGGCTTATTTTTTATTTTTTCATGTCAGTACATCTTTTTGTACTTCCTAGGCCATTTTGGGGCCCTAAACAATGTTTTTTGGCTTCCATAGTCAAACTGTAGATGGAGTCATATTTTGATGGCATAATGTGTAGTTCTCGAAAATACTGTTGGAGTTACTTCACACACACCTAGGATTTATTTTTCCTAAGTTTATTCCTTGTTTATTAGTCATAATTAGTCATTATCTAGTCTCCTATATTTTAGGGGAGAATATTATCTTTCAATTGACACTTTAGTTTGACTAGTTGAGTTGAGTTTAGATGTTGCATTGGGATCATCACCATGCAAGATTGGGATCGTCACCATGATAATTCAAACTTGCCTTGTTATCATCACCAGAGTGGCACATTAGCCTTGATTCCCTAAGTTAAATCCTCACTACTCTTTGTTCAGTCAGTTAACGGAAGACTAGTTGACTAGTTAACTCAACTAAGTGGCAATTCACTCTTGTAATTGCCTGAGAGACTAGAATAGGTGGCAGTTCACTCCCATAAATGTTTTTGTGTGTCCAGATCACTCTAGACCACCACTATGGTGCATTGGTTCACCTCAAGTTGAACTCATTGAGTTATACAGAGTATATCATGTGTAAAGTATTCATTATTCACAACGGTTAATGAGAATTATTCCATTCTTTCTCTCCTTATTCTTCTTTCTCCAATTATCTTTTCAAATGTTTGTATTATTGTTTATCTAGATCTATTATATGTAGGTTCAACACATTTACATGGTATCAGATCTGACGGACTGCTAAGCAAAAGCTACACCAAAATTGTTTGCAGGTACAAAAGATTGAAGATAGCGGAAAGATGGAATTCCAAAAAGAATTCATTCTTACACCTTACAACTATTTTGCATGGAAGGAGAAAATATCCATACATATCTGATCCAAAGGGTTTTATAGGTTAAACATGAATGCATATACAGAGCCGACATCAACCATAGAAAAATCCAAGTACTTAAATCGCATGTATGAGGCACTTAGAACAATTTGCAGTCTTATTTCTCCCGATCTCCTTTTTCACATATCTTCCTGTAAGACTCCCAATGAAGCCTGGAAAATCTTGGAAGGGATCTTTGGAAAACAGAATGAGATGAGGGGACACATGTTGGAGGTGGACCTGTTCACATTGGATCCAAAAATCTTCAACAATATCCAAGATTTCTTTACAAAATTCAAGGATTTACTGTCATAACTCAAAGCTTGCGGGGTTGATAAATCGGTGGAGGAGAAACAAATGGTTCTCACCATTCTCTCCAAGCTTGGAACTGAATTATATTTATTTGTATCCACATTCTATACTGTCATATTTTCCTCTGGAGCCACCTGGAAGATGCCTTCTCTTGAGGACTTTATCGAATCCCTGACACAAGAGAAAACCAAGCTCATCATCATGGGCACAATAAAAGGCCCAAGGGCGCATGCAATCACTGTTCATGATGGAAGCCACAAATATAATAAATATAAATATAAATATAAGCAGAAATATCATGCACATACGAAGAAGGAAGGGTACACAAAACCCTTCACCGATGCCTCTAGATCCAAAGGAGAAAAGGGAAGAAAAGGAGAGAAATGCACATACTGTCACAAAGGATTCCATTCGGAATCCGCATGCATGCAAAAAAAAATATATCTGATGTCTCAGATACTTTAGAAAAAAAAACTTAGATATTGCATCCCTGAGGGTGCAAAGAAGAAGAAGCCAGAAGATCTGAATTCCAAGAAAGGCAATTCTAGCCATGCCTTGATTGCCATCAACTCCTCTCCCAATGCTTGGATCGTAGATTCAGGAGCATCAAATCACATGGTTGCCTCGGAAGCAGTATATTCTTCTTTGGATGCATGAAAAGGTCCTCCCATTCTTATGGGGGACAACTCTTCTATCGAAGTCACCGGAAAAGGAAGGATTGAACTCATCAACGGAAGTTTTGAGAATGTGTTGCATGTCCCCAAGCTTTCTGTCAACCTTCTCTTCGTGTATCAGATGATGAATTCCGGCACCGGAAATAAATTCGTATTCACACCAAATGTCGTGGACATCTACGACATGCAAACCAAATCCAGGGTTTCTACCGGTGAGGTAAATCATCAGTCTAGATTCTATACATTTTTTGAATTCATTGAACCTGATTCTTCTTTACTACTTACTCATGCTGATGAAAGTAGTAGGATATGGCACGAAAGGTTGGGACATTTGAATTTCATATACATGCAACAGCTTAGCAAGCACATATTATTTGATGGTCTACCAGACATCCATTTCTCCAAGGGAGTATGTGAGGGATGTGTTCTTAGAAAACACCCTTAAGAGAAATTCAACAAGGGAAAGTCTCAACGAGCTTCTGCACCTTTAGATATGATCCACAGTGACCTCATGGGTCCTTTTCTGCATCCATCAATCAACAAAGCGAGGTTTTTTCTCATTTTTGTTAACGATTTCTCACGTTTTACATGGATCTACTTTCTCAGGCAAAAATTAGAGGTCTTTCAACACCTCAAAGATTTCAAAGCCTTGTTTGAGACACAGTCTGGAAAGAAGATCAAAGTTCTCTAAACTAATAATGGGGGAGAGTATGTGAATCATGAGATCCACAATCTTTTCCATGAGTCAGGGATTCAGTTGCAACACACATTTCCCTATACTCCGCAACAAAACGGAGTTGCTGAGTGGAAAAAACTGATCTCTAAAGGAGATGGCATCTTGCATGTTTCATGCAAAGTCACTACCACATAGACTATGGGCCGAATCACTTAAATGTGCAACATACATCCAAAATAGACATCCTCATAGATATGTCAAGGATAAGACCCCCTGTGAGGCTTAGAGTGGTCTCAAACTGGAAGTGACCCACTTTCATATTTTTGGTTCTCGTGCATGGGCCCAGATTCCCTCTGAAAAGAGGAAGGCACTTGATCCACAGAGAACTGAGTGAATTTTTGTTGGATACCCTAATGGTGTGAAGGGATATGATCTTATTGATCTTTCCTCGGACCAGCTCATCATTGAGAGTAGTGTCCAATTCGAGGAAAGTGTCTTGCATGTACCTCAATAGTTGCATGCAAACACCTTCACTCTTCCACCTGTCTGAGATGATGAGCATGCACATGTCGACTCTTCTTCATATGAGAGTTATGATTCAGATGACTCAGATGATTCAGATTCAGAGTCAGTACAGTCGGATATAGAGTCAGATCATCCAGATGTAGTTTCAAAGCCAGAGAAAAGGTCCAAGTGGGCACAGACTACTCTTTAGGATGTAGGGCATCTCGTCGGTGATCCAACCGATACTAGGAGGACTCGATCTGATTTTGAGGAGCCTCCTGTTGCATTCAATGCCACTGAAACATTTCTCTCCAAACATATTTTCTTGGTTCAGTCTTCAGATCCACAGTCTTATGGCGAGGCTACTGGAAATCCCTTTTTGGAATCCGCCATGCAGAAGGAGTACAACTCCCTCCTCAAGAACCAGACTTTGGATCTAGTTACCCTTCCTTCTAGGAGGAAACTTGTCATATGCATATGGGTCTATAGGACCAAGAGCACAGTGGATGGACAGATCAGCAGATACAAAGCCAGGCTTGTCGCCAAAGACTTTTAGTAGGTTCATAGTATTGACTATGATGAGACCTTCACTCCAATAGCGAATATGGATTCCATACGATTGGCACTTGCCATTGTAGCAGCCAAAATATGGGAAGTCCATCAGATGGACATGAAGAATTCATTTCTTCAAGGTGATCTCTCTGAGGATATCTACATGGAGCAGCCCTAGGGATTTATGCAGGACTCATCTTTGGTCTATCGATTGAAGAAGTCACTTTATGGCCTCAAGCAGGCTCCGAGGGCATGGTATGCTAAGATGTATTCCTACCTGTTATCATAGAAATTTGTACATTGTAAATTAGACCCAAATGTCTACATGCTCAGGACGACTGATTCACTTCTACTTTTAGTTATGTACGTCGATGATTTGCTGATCACCGGTTGCTTGACTTCAGTGATTGCTGCAGTCAAGAGGATTCTTCATGAAAGGTTTTTGATGACTAAAATGGGTCCACTACACTTCTTCCTTGGACTTGAGATCAGTCAATATGAATCAGGCATCAAACTATCTCAAGCCAAGCATGCATGATATCTCCTTGAGAGATTTCACATGACAGACTGCAAGTCTGCTCCGACTCCTTTCCTATCAGGAGTCAAACTTGAGGATGGCAGGGAGACTCCACTGGTTGACAACACACTATATAGACAACTAGTGGGGAGCTTGTTGTATCTCACACACTCCAGACCAGACCTCTCATATGCAGTTAGCACAGTTTCCAGGTTCATGCAGGAGCCTCATGAGCTACATTGGAAAGATGCAAAGTGTATCCTTCGATACGTACAGGGCACCATCACCTTTGGGATTCATTATGCAACATACTCTACATTAGATCTCATTGGGTTTACTGATTTCGACTGGGTTGGCGATAGCATTGATCGCAAGTCCACATCTGGTTACTCACTCAGTCTTGGTTCTGGGCCTATCTGTTGGTCGAGCAAGAAGCAAGATATCGTTTCTCTATCTTCAGTTGAGGTAGAGTACAGAGGGGTAGTTAACATAACCATTCAGACTATGTGGCTACAAAAATTTCTCACTGAGTTGGGAATTCAATTTCATCACTCGATCCTCCTCTGGTGTGACAACCAGAGCACTCTGAAGTTTTACAGAGATCTAGTTCAGAGGTAGTGGACGAAGCACATCGAGATCCACATGCACTACATTTGGGACTTAGTACACGAGGGGATTATCGACTTACAGTTTTTTCCTTCAATAGAACAGACGACATACATTTTCACCAAGACTTTCACTGAGCATAAATTCCATTCTCTACGAGGTCGTCTTGGAGTGAAGGACACAGTTGCCTAGCAACTATAGTTCTTATTTTTACATACATTGTACCTTGAGGGGGGGTTCTCCCATGAGGTTTTCCCTCTTTCCTCACTTTATTTTTCATGTATCTTTTGTACTTGGGTACCTAACATAGCCTCATTGCCAGGACCCAATCTTTATTTTCACCATAGTGATGTTTAGGGGGGGTGTTGGAGTTACTTCACACACACCTAGGATTTCTTTTTCCTAAGTTTATTCCTTGTTTATTAGTCATAATTAGTCATTATCTAGTCTCCTATATTTTAGGGGAGAATATTCCACTTGGAGAATATTCTCTTTCAGTTGACACTTCAGTTTGACTAGTTGAGTTGAGTTTAGATGTTGCATTGGGATCATCACCATGCAACATTGGGATCATCACCATGATAATTCGAACTTGCCTTGGTATCATCACCAGAGTGGCACATTAGCCTTGATTCCCCGAATTAACTCCTCACTACTCTTTGTTCAGTTGGTTAACTGAAGACTAGTTGACTAGTTAACTCAACTAGGTGGCAGTTCACTCCCATAACTGCCTGAGAGACTAGAATAGGTGGCAGTTCACTCCTGTAACTGTGAGTGTGCGTCTAGATCACTCTAGAAAACCACTATGGCGCATTGTTTCACCTCAAGTCGAACTCATTAAGCTATACAGAATATATCATGTGTAAATTATTCATTATTCACAATGGTTAATGAGAATTCTTCCATTCTTTCTCTCCTTATTCTTTCTCCAATTCTCTTTGAAAATGTATGTATTATTTTTTAGCTAGATCTATTCTATGCAGGTTCAAAACATTTACAAATACCTTTCCAACGGGCTATCACACACTTAAAATGGAGGTCGTATGCAAAAGTTGTGACCCCGGGAAGTTGAGGTACCAACTTACCCATTGGGGCCCACATAATTTTTTTCGTTTCATCCCCTAGGGTTAGGTTTTTGGATGTATATGGTTTTTTTATTCATGAGTAATGTTAAAAATTCCTCTGGAGCCTCATTGTAATCACTCTTCTCAGATGGATGCACGTAGCAGCCACATCTCTTCTCAGAGATAACTACCACCATTCGAGTAAGTTGTTTTCAGTTCTACAGTTTTACAGTTTCAGCCTATTTTATTTATTCAGTTGAAGTTATTGTTCACTGGATATCTGTTGTTGTTCTCTGTATCTCTATGTTATTGTATTCAGTTTGTTATTCATTTCATTCCACTCATAAATATGGATCATATAAAGAATATAAAGGATATGAATTATCAAGCCTTTGATTGAGGATAACCATAGATGGATTTAACATATATTCCCTCCAAAATTCCAACTATTATGTTTGTCTAGTGGTAGTGATCAATAAAAATATTCCCCCGTAGTTGTCTGTAAAGAATGAACATCTTATGTTGGCTCTTATAGTTCATAGTAGAAAACAAATACAAAGAGTGAATGTATATCTCCAACCATTGGTCGATGGATTCAAGTAATATATAGCAAGGTATATAAGTATATAATGCATCAAGAATGATCCTAATGGATATGTCTTTTATGTTGTATGGCATATGTGCCTACATCATGCATGAATATTTAGGACTAAGATTTTTCTTTAGTAAGAATGTTGATTAATTTGTTTGTATTTGTTATGTAATTTGCATACTTAATTTGGTGCAATTGTCTTCTTTGGCACTAATGTGTTCTATGTACAATAACATTGTAGGTGTTGTAACAAAAAAATGTCATGGATATAAATGTTGTGAACCTTCTATAAAAGCTACATGGTTTGATGACCTATGAAAGATAATATACAACTCATTGCAAGTATTCCTCCTAAAAGACCACCCTTATAGAAGAGAAACATTTGTTTTTCATGGTAAACCAGAGAGAAACTATAGACCCGAAACAATGACACCAACATCAAGGCATATACAATCTAGAAGGAGAAGGAATTTGCATAATTTTTTATTAGACTCGGGAACCTATGTTCGATTATGCTAAATTTTTCGACACCTACATTGTGAAAATGCCTATTGGGAATGAAAATGAAATTTTTATTTTATGAGCTTCCGTATTGGAAGCATCTTAAGATTACCCATTTGCTAGATCCCATGCATATATTAAAAAATGTTTCGTCTTCTTTATAGAGGCACATATCATAAAAAAAGACGTGACACATTGCGTTTGAAAACTAAAAGTAACATTAGAAAATAAATAAATAGAGGAGAAGTCAGTCCCTCTTGGTCTTCTAAAGAAAGTGATGTTCCATGGATTTTGATAAAAAATGATTTGTCTCTAGACGTCTTTTAAAGAAAGTGATGTTCCATGGATTTTAAACAAAGATGATTTGTCTCTAGACACAGATGTTATGTTGGGTGTGATAACACTTTCTTTGTATGGATTTGACTCTACATAATGTATCACTATAGAATGAGGTTGAAATCACTTAACCATTTAAACCTTAGAATAATAAACTTTGCTTTTCAAACAATTTAACGTCCTAAAACAATAACTTTTATAATTTAGTGTTTTATTTTATCTTTTTTATTTTAACTAATAAATTCAAAATTGTTTTAAAAAGTCTTATTTAAAAGAAAAAAAAGTGACTTTGTTTAAAGAAATCAGAACTTACATGTATTGTTTTGGTTCAAGAATCTTCTCTATTCATTTTTATTGATTGAGCAAAACTTAGATGTATTATTTTGGTTCAAGAATCTTCTTTATTCACTTTTATTGATTGAGCAAATAAAATGACTTTATTTAAAGAAAACAAAACTTAGATGTATTGTTTTGGTTTATGAATTTTCTCTATTTAGGTTTACTGATTTAAACAAGTGTTGTGTGGCAGCGTAGTCCCTGCCAGGTTGGGATGGGAGTAAATGCGACCTAGTATACACACGTGGATAGAAAGTTGAAATACATGCGGTTTGCATGCATGTGGTTTGCATGCAAAACATAGTATTCCCAAATTAGTTCTTCCTGAAAAATATAAAAAATTATCAACATTTGAAAGGTTGTTGGACACAAAAAATTTAGCATTACCAGATTAGTTATCTTTAAAACAAGGGTTCCTAGACACAAAAGAAATTGAAATTTATGAAATTATAGGTTCCTGGACAACATACGAAATTTGTACTTTTATAAAGTATGGGGAAGAGATTTTATAGAGCATGCACGGAGCCCTTATTGGATACTTAGCCAGTTTTTGGATCACGAGTTCTCTAGCTGGCGGGCTCAAAATTGGGCCTCTGATGTTTTGTGCCCTACAAATAGCACCAACAGTTTTGCGATATAAAAAATGAGACGCAGAGTTGCGGACTCTACAAATTTTCTCGGGCTGGTGGGCTCAAAATTGGGCCTCTGATGTTTCGTGCCCTACAAATAGCACCGACAGTTCCGCGATATACAAAATGAGACACAAAGTTGTGGACTCTACAAATTCACCAGAAATTATTAATGTATGTTACATATCTGTGGAAATTACATGAACATTTAAAAGCATATAATAGAATAGTAATAATGTGTGTTACATTTAGTTTGCTTTAAAACTAAGGCTTTTATTGGAGAAAAAAAATATGGCATTGTCGAATTAGTTTTCTTTACACACGTTTTACAAAGCATGCACGAAGCCCTCATTCCATACTTAGGGAGATTTTGGATCGTGGGTTCTCGGGCTGGCGAGCTCAAAAATGGGCCTCTGTTGTTTCGTGCCATAGAAATAGCACCGAGAGTTCTGCGACATACAAATTGACAAGTGAACTTGCGAACTATACAAAGTTATGATCTCATTGGATACTTAGCCAGTTTTTGGATCGCGGGTTCTCGGGCTGGCGGGCTCAAAATTGGGCCTCTGATGTTCTGTACCCTACAAATAGCACTGACAGTTCCATGATATACAAAATGAGATGCGAAGTTGCGGACTCTACAAATTTACCAGAAATTAATAATGTCTGTTACATATCTGTGGAAATTACATGAACATTTAAGAGAATATAATAGAATAGTAATAACGTGTGTTACATTTAGTTTTCTTTAAAACGAAGTCTTTTCTTGGATAAAAAAAATATAGCATTGCCGAATTAGTTTTCTTTGCACACATTTTATAGAGCATGCATGGAGAGCTCATTCCATAGTTTTTTGGATAGCGGGTTCTTGGGTTGGCAGGCTAAAAAATGGGCCTCTGTTGTTCCATTCCCTAGAAATAGCACCGAGAGTTCCACGACAGACAAATTGACAAGTGGACTTGTGAACTATAGAAACTTATTCCCTCATTGGATACTTAACCAGTTTTTGGATCGCAGGTTCTCGAGCTGGCGAGCTCAAAATTGGGCCTCTGATGTTCCGTGGCCTACAAATAGCACCGACAGTTCTGCGATATACAAAATGAGACGCGGATTTGTGGACTCTACAAATTTACTAGAAATTAATAATGTCTGTTACATATTTGTGGAAATTACATGAAGATTTAAAAGCATATAATAGAATAGTAATAACGTGTGTTACATTTAGTTTTCTTTAAAACTAAGTCTTTTCTTGGACAAAAAAATTATAGGATTGTCGAATTAGTTTTATTTGAACACGTTTTATAGAGCATGCACGAAGCCCTCATTCCATACTTCGGCAGTTTTTGGATCGCGGCTTCCAGGGCTGACGGGCTCAAAAATGGGCCTTTGTTGTTTTGTGCCCTAGAAATATCACCGAGAGTTCCGCGACATACAAATTGACAAGTGAACTTGCGAACTATAGAAACGTATTCCCTCGGTCGCGTGTTCTCGGGCTGGTGGGCTCAAAATTGAGCCTTTGATGTTTCGTGCCCTACAAATAGCACTTACAGTTCCGCGATATACAAAATGAGACACGGAGTTGCAAACTCTATAAATTTACCAGAAATTAATAATGTCTATTACATGAACATTTAAAAGGATATAATAAAATATTAATAACGTGTGTTACATTTAGTTTTCTTTAAAACTAAGTCTTTTCTTGGACAACAAAAATATAGCATTGCTGAATTAGTTTTCTTTGCACACGTTTTATAGAGCATGCACAGAGCCCTGATTCCATACTTAGGCAGTTTTTGGATCGCGAGTTCTTGGGATGGCGGGCTAAAAAATGGGCCTTTGTTGTTCCATGCCCTAAAAACAACACCGAGTGTTTCGCGACATACAAATTGACAAGCGGACTTGCAAAGTATAGAAACTTATTATAAAATAAATAATGTATGTTACATATCTCTGGAAATTACATCAACATTTAAAAGCATACAATAGAATAGTAATAATGTCTGTTACATAGTTTCGTGGAGGAAAAAAAAAAGAAATTAGCATTCCCAAACTAGTTTGCTCGAAAGCAAAGGGTCCTGGATAGAAGAGAAATCAAAATCTATCAAAGTAAAGGTTCCTAGACACCCAAAAAGTTAGCATACAATAGAATAGTAACAACGTCGTTAAAGAAAAAAAAATAGCATACAATAGGACACAAGAAATGTAGTAGATCCAAATTAGTTTTCTATGGAATAAACAAGAAAGGTTCCTGGAAACCCAAATTTTAGTATACAATAAAGGCATTGTCGAATCAGTTTTCTTTGGAATTTATCAAAAAATAATAATGTGTGTTACATGTTTCTGGAAATTTAAATACATTTGTCATATAGACTGGGATTGGGGCTCCCGCGGACCATAAAAAGAAATAAGTACAATAATTAGGAACGTCGAAAGAAGAAGTGCGCGATGGTAGAGAGGAAGACCTGAAAAGAAGAAATTGGAAGTTATGAGTCTTTGGTTACAATTTTCTATTTAAAGAGGTCATAAGTGGATTGATAAAGAAACCAAGATGACAACATAGACTTAAAGTGGATTGATAAAGAAAACAAGATGCCAGTATAGACTTACTATGAAGCCGATGTGTTTTTGTTGTTGTCGTCAATGGTCAGTGGAGTCTTGTTGATCAGTTGTTGCCCTTCCTGGATGAGGTTGTCCATTCTCTATTGGAACCATTCTTCGATGTGGCTTTTCATGGGGGTTGTGTTGATTTCATCCTAAATTTCTATGTCGTAAAGGTCCTTTTCTAATTTCCTTAGATCCATTGAAATACTATGCAGACTCTGTTCAATTTCTTCATTGTGTGTCGCATAGTCCAGTACCCAGTGCTTGTGCTCATCTAGACGATGTTCAATTATGCCATAAAAATTTTCAAAAGACAACCCCTTTAAAATATCAACTTGTTCCTGGAAGGCTTCTTTGGTGATTGAAAACGATTTGAGAATTAAGTTTGGATCTTGAACCTCGTTGGTAGTTCTGACCAAGTCTATTTGCAACAGACTTGTGAATAAATATTCCTTTTCTGATATGACTTGTTTACATGATTTGAAAATGAGCTCCAGGTTGTCAAATTTCTTTTGCCAGCATGATTTTACTTTTTTGGTGCGCTTTGGGGAGGGGAGTTTCTCTTGTCTTCTTTTCAGTTCCGATGTGTTGACGACATAGTTGGAAAAAGGGGCTAGTACCTGATCATAGAAATGTTGTTCATTTATTAAATTCACTCCAAATGTTGCAGGAAATCATTGGCCTTCTTTCCGAAGGAAACTAAATTTTGCGATGTTTCCCAGGATTCAGTAAGTAGATGCATTCTTTTGTTGATTTTATTCTCTACAAGGGCTGTAGAGCATGCAAGGAGGGTAGAGGATTCTTTCATCTTGGCTGCAGTGGTAGCAGGCACGATTTTTTCCAAAGGACTAGAAAATTCTGGGGTTGCAATGAAAGCCTACTCATATTCGTTGAGGCGGTCTTTCATATTGGCATTTTCTGTCTCAATTCCTCCAATGGAATCATGAAGAATTTCACCGGTTACCTGGTGAAATGAGGAGATTTGGGACGGTTACATTTCCCTAAAGTTAATCTCTGTGTGAGATTTTTCTTTCCAGTTTGTTACATCTTTCTTTTCAATGACCATACTTTTAGATTGGCTGTAAAAAATAACGCTCTGGATTACGAAGGATTCATCTATGTCAAAAAAGTCGGTCTCAGATATTTCCACTGTGGACGACCCAATTTTCTGCATGTGTTCAATTTCAATTTCAAGTTGCAGTTTTCCACTTTCAATTTCGGGTTCCTCTGCCTGCCCTGTATTGTTTTTTCTCTTCTTCACTAGTGGAAATTTGTGAGAACTATCAATATTTATGCAAGTAGGGTTCTTATCTCCTCTTCCACTTGAATATTTCTGGCTTGCTTTCTTACTAGGGTGGACCGTTGAAGCGATGCTCCATGATGTCGTGCTCTTGGGAGTGCTGGTGGGGGATTGGGTACTCTTCTCACTGGATACTTTTCCATGTTGTCTGTACAATTCAGTTGCACTTTGCAATGTCTCTGCGTGGAAATTGACAGAAGTAGGATTGTTGTCAACACTATTCATGTCTTGGGTCAGCTGTCTATCGATAAAAGAGGTGTTAAAGCCAACAACCAGTAAATTTTCTCGAAAGATGCCATTAGGGACGAACCCTTTTAGCCTTTCAGCGTACGTTAGGTTCAATTTCTTGAAATGGGTGGCAAGATCATCAATCTTGTTGATGTTTCTACACACGAAGTCTCCAACTTTCCATGCTAGAGGAATGAATTGTTTTTTTTTCTTGTCATGGAAAAAATGCAACCAGTGGTTGTATTGCCTTGTTATTTCTGCAACAAACATCTAGTTTGTGATGTCGCATGGAAGGAAGGTAGGATTTTCATTAGAGCCAAAGAACATGAGGACACTGTGATTTTCCTCTTGCTCAAGTGTGCCCTTCCTATTCAAAAACTTGGTTGCGTGGCCAAACATCCGCGAAGCATCCTTGCCTAATAGCTTTGAAAACTGAGACAAAGCCATTAAAAACTTCATAAAAACAATGGGAGGCCTTGTGCCTCCACAGGGCCTCGTACCAGAATGTTATTGGATCGAATCCATATTTTATTTTATTGGAAAGAGAAATTTTTGGAAACGAGCAACAATGCACAATTGCGAAAATTAAGTAGGATGACATATAAAATTTATTCGATTCTTTGAATCATGACAACTAGGAACAGAGATCAATGGAAATTAGCTTCCCCCAATAAAAAATGTATTGTTCCTTGACTGTGAAATACAAAATATAAATATTTATATGGGAAATGCTTGTCGTGGATGCCTGCCCTGTTATTCTTGTAAACAACCAAATAATTTCCTGGAATGGATTTCTAAAGGAACTTACCTGCAACCTTGTGATATCTTCAGGAACTATTGTTGGGTATTTGAGGAAGTCGACTAAGATGTCCATCTCATTATCATGTTTTTCTAGAAATTGTTTTCAGTCTTGTCCTCTGAATGCTAATGTTGGATTTGGCAATTTTAACATCTCGCAAAAGACCTGAGGTGACAAAGAAACAAGAGAATGGTCGCGCAGTGGAATAATTCTTTGGCCTGGAATATATTTTTCGGTGCACCAAGAGACCACCTCCTTACAGCCAAAAAACTCAGGGACGTAGCTTGCATGAGTGATTACAGAGGTCCAAATCACTTCGTTCTGGGCAGAATGGGATGAATAGTAAAAGTATGCCCTAGACCACTGGAAGTTCTAGTCCTCGTGTGCAAACATATTTACTGTATCTCCACAAAATTGTTGTCGACCTGTTGCCATAAGTCTACAAGAACATTTGTTTTCTCCAGACAATGAATGAAATGAAAATTTGGAAGGGATAATATAAGCCTGCACAAATTTTGGTCTAAATCATGTGAATGGGAGATGTCCTCAAGACTTTCGTTGATTAATGACAATTTGGATGGTTGTTGCATGATGCGTTGTTAACATTAAAAACTAGTAATCGCATACATAGAAAATGAGAACATGGTGGATATTGCAATCAACGATTAATCATTATAGATTTCTTGAGCAGCCCAATACGATGACACGTGTTCGAGATGAACAATCAGAAGGGACAAAATAACTCTCCGCACATGTTGGTTTATTGCATAATAATGAGAGATCTCCTTGAGAATTTCACCCATTAAATACAATGTTTGTGATTCCTGCATGGTCACCTGTTAGCATGAAAGGTTTCTAATTGCATAGTAAGAAAGTACGGAGGTCGCGAGCATGAGAAAAAAACAGCTACAAAATAGGGTTGCAAGGTACAACCCTTGAAGGTGACGGCCTGAGGGTCAAATTTTATGTATCAGAACTTTTTTAGTGCAATGCACATAACAACGAAGAGGGTATGGTAGGACAGTCGAAAGGACAGGAAGTTAGTGGAGATGGAAGGCAGCGAGAGATACTTTGAAACATTTGTGAGACGTGGTAGAGTGAAGAGTGGATGATGTCAGAATGCGGTAGTCAATTTGTATATTGCACAGGTGATCCGGATTTATGTAGGAACACAATGAAATGCAGAAATACGCATAAACGCAGAGATGCAACGGAAATAAGACTTCATTTCATTAATAACAAATGACTGAAATATGCTTACAGACATAATGGAAATAAACTAGCTAGGGCGCTGGTAGCTCATCTCTGAGAAGAGATGTGGCTGCTACTTGCATCCGTAAGAAGATGATTAAAATGAGGCTCTGAAGGACCTTTTACAATAAACAGGAATGCCAAAATTCCTAAACATCCAAAAACCTAACCCTGGGAGATGAAGCGCCAAAAGTCATGTGGGCCCCGTTTGGGTAAGTTGGTGCATCAACTTCCCGGGGTTGTAACTTTTGCATATGATCTCCGTTTTAGGCGTATGATAGCTCATTGGAAAGATCTATTCAAGGCCTACAATGATCGAGACAAAATAGCATTGTTAGATTCAATTTTGCAACAAAAACATACCCAAAAAAACATCGTTTAGGGCTTCAAAATGGCCCCGAAAGTTCAGGACCCGAAAAAACTGCTAAAAATAGTAAACTGTCGAAAACTGAAAAATTGAAAGAAGTAATGGTGGGGGTTCAAGTGGAATAGGTGGGTGGCCACCAATATCCACTTGGATCATTCATCCCCCCTTAGGAAGCAATGGTCCCCATTGCGTTAAGTTCCTCCATGAGATGAGGAAACTTCCGCTAAACTTGGTCCCTGGTGAGCCATTTGCCTTGGTGAAGGAGTTGGCCTGCTTTGACAACTCGATATAGTGGTATCCTTTGTTTTCGGGTGTGCTTGATCTGTGTATCCATGATTTGATCAGTTCTG
>ML829827.1:44170-57220 GCA_009831015.1 Picea engelmannii | reverse complement strand
ATGTGTACCTTTGAATCTTATCAACTTGATTTAATCAAACCTAGAGCCTTGTCTTCAGGAATGAGTGCTTGCTTTTCTTCCAAGTCTCCTTCACTCAAGATGACGAGTGCTTTCTTCAACCTGTCTGTTGTACTAAGACAATATGATATCTTGACAAAAGGTTGGGTTAGAGGATAAGCTCCATGATCTCAACTTTTAATCCATCTAATACATTGACTCAGAAAAGGTTAGAATGATGGTCATAGATACAACATGCAACACTCATCAAAATAATAATGCATATCAGAATAATCACATCTGGGTTTCTTCATTCCTTTGAATGGGTTGGATCTTGAGACCCTTCTAGGTCTATGGTAAGAGATCTCTTCTCCTGCAAATACTCTTTAGGGTTTAACCATTAAACATATGTGAGTACATACCTCTGATAGCATTTGCAGGTAGTGGATCCATCTGGTAGCAACGATAATCATTACCAACTCTTAAGAAAACTTCAAGGGTGATTGAAACTGGTTCTACGACTGCAACTGCAACTGATGCTGCAATTGCAACTAGTTCTGAAACTACAACTTAGGGTTTTATGAGGAAACCCTAATTTTTCAAACTTCAAATTTTGAAATTCTGATCCACGGAATAGATGCATTGAGCTGAGGCGAGTATGTTGGTGTAGTCAGAATTTTGGAAATCCAACTTTTACCCCCTCAAACTTGATCTGTGGATTTCTAGACTGGTGCTTTTGGTTTTCTGGTACTTCTAGTACTCTAGTACTTCTAGTACTTCTGGTACTCTGGTTTTTTGGTACTTTATGAAACTAGGGTTTCACTTTTCGAGAGATCTATCCACTTAAAAGGTGCATTGAAGGTGCCAAAATGATCCTTGGGGGAGGGCACACTTTTCTAGGTGGTTTTAGGGATGAATTACCTTTCCAACAAAAGCCCTAATTTTCATGTACGACAACAATGAAATTTTTCACTTTTCTCTTGTGAAAGATTCTCTCTTCAGGTTGGCTCTGATACCATGTTAATGTTTAAGCCATTATTATAGTTTTTTGCATATTAGATAACAATAGCATAATACAAGATCACTGAGAAATACACAATCACAAGAGACACAAAATTTATCCTGGGAAACACTCTAGGGGAAGAAAACCCAACAAAAGTTCCTTAATATAGATAGCCAATACAATGCCAAGAGATCTCTTAAACTAATACATAAATTCCTCTCCCAGATATGTGACACTCTCTCTCCTTCTTCTCTAACTGCAGATCCGAAACTTGTCTCATGAAATGAGCACGTGAGTTGTGTCTAAGTAAGGTGCTAGCCTCCTTATTTATATTAGATTGGCACGTGTGAAGTGTCTCTTCACTGGCAGGGCCAACTTCTCCAACTGGGTGGTTATAACCACCTTTATTATAATTCAACGCTCCTTTAATATTTTCTGGGGCCGACTTCTTATTCTGCCTATTACAATTATCTTTTGACCAATCCACAAAAGGGGATTTGGTTCTTTATAATAATCAACATGATCAATCCGCAATGGGGATTGATCCAATGAATAATATATCAAATAATAATAAGAATACACTTTGCAATTACATTATTTTAACATTATTTGCATTGTTGATCACTCCAAGATGCAAGAACTTATATTTCTCTCTAATCAAATAATCACAAAAATATTCAAGAGAGGGCAATGTATAAGAGGCCTCTAGAGCCTCTCTAGAGGAGTGAAATGTAGATACAAAAACATAATATGCACTACCAATATTAACAAGAATAGAATATATACATCAATCATCCTTCATGTCTATTTTATAGTATTTAAGTAAAACAATGATTATTTTGAACTTAGATAATCTTTAATGTAAGAGAAATCCTTGAGATTTAAATAAATTGATTGATTTTCAAGATGGTGGTATGGAATTTCATTGTGTTTACCAAATACGACTTCCATCTTTTTACAAGCTTCATCTGGCTCATCAATTCCTTGAAGGGGAAATCATAAATCAATATATATGGACATTTTGATTAATCCATGTGCTTCATCATTTTTATTATATCCCATTTGGCTTTCTTTGTGGCATCAGTGGGGGATTTTTCTTTTCCCAAGGTAATCTGGTATAGTCCTTTACTTTGTAGTACATCCTCCATATAGGATTTCCATGAGAAGCAATTGGTATTGGTAAGAAAAACATCACTTGGAATAACCATATTAAAATATGTGGGTAATATGGCCTCAAATGTATAAAGTGATTGTATATATGGGAAGCTCTCGAAAAAATAGGTCGTTTAAAAAAATGACATTGAAAATGAACTTCAGATGCCAAAGTTATATGTTTTTTAAGAAATACCTAAAATGTAATCAAAATGTCACATTACATGTAGAGGTTGTCCCACAAGGTGATGGATGCACAATGAGGTTGCTAAGTAAAAAAAAATAATCCTTCCTTCTCTAACTTTGCCTATAAGCACACTTTTACAAATAAATTTGTAAAATTATTTATGAAGTAACCCAATTTTATAAAATAAGTGAGAATTGCTTTTACAATGAAGTTGTTTTATAAATTAAAGTTGTATGCAAAAACCAACTTAAAAAAAGAATATTAAAATTACTTTATAATTATTCACTTTTATAATTTAAGTGAAATGCACAATAAAATTATGAGATAAATCAAAGTTGCAATTTTTTTTCAAAAAGTAACTTAAAATAACTCGATACCTCTTATTAGATAAATTTACTTTCAACCAAGTGAGTCAATGAAAAATATATAGCAAATGTTATGAAGGGGGGGAGGGGGATTATATATATATATATATATATATATAATTCAAAATGCATGTTTGTGAAGTTTTTGAGGTACCTGCATAGAAGATATAGCTAACAATGAAACATACATGGCTTGCAATGGTGGATGAAGAAAGAAGACAAAATTAGAGAATAGAATGAAATAATTTCTATTATCTGAGTAAGAAAATGTTACAATACAAGTGTTATACTTTGTATGACACAAATAAATCTCCATAGTAGCGAAGATAATGCGCATTATGAGTGTTCTAGAGAGATGTGACACACACTGGAAGACACTTGAGTTAACTACCACCTAGTCCCAGTTAACTCACCATGGTGTCATCAGTTAACTAACTAAACGAAAGTGAAACGAGGAGAAGATAAGTCACACATGTGGATTTCACTTTACTGGGGATGATCCTAATGCAAGTGCACATTCATGGTGATTATCATGAGGTTAGCAACAACACTTGGTTATAAATCCAAGGTTGACATGTAACACTTCACTCAACTAATTTAACTGAAAGGTAGTTGAGGATTGAATGGAGGGTAAGTGGCACCCTGGAGGATTGAAAGGTAGTTGAGGATTGAATGGAGAATAGTGTTAATGAGGGGATAATATCTCATATTAAGGGACCCTCAACATAGCCAAATAAACTTAGGAAAATATAATGAAAGGAAAATCCTAGGTGTGTGTAATATCTCCCACACCCCCCTTGAACACTACTAGGGAATATACATAATTAATGGGTCCCAGAAACAAAGGCCATATTAGGTACCACTTAGGTACCCATGAACAATGCAACTAATGAACATTGAAATAAAGTGAGGAAAGAGGGAAAACCTCATGGGGAAAAAACCCCCCTCAAAATACAATGTATCAAAAGAAGAAAAACACAGTTGTTAGGAAATTGTGTCCTTCACTCCAAGATGATTGTGCAAACTATGGAATTTTTTCTCAGTGAAATTCTTGGTGAAGATGTTGACAATATACTTGATGGAAGGGTAGTACTACAAATCAATGAACCTATCATGAACCAACTCCCTAATAAAATGCATATGGATCTTGATATATTTTGTTCGTTGTTTTTTACTAGATATCAATAGAATTTGAGTGTACTCTGGTTGTCACACCAGATCATAGTTGGACAGTGGAACTAAATTTCAATCTCGATGAGGAATTTATATAGAAACAATGCTCCCATGTACTCGACCTTTGTTGAAGATAGAGAAATAGTTGACTGTTTTTTTCTTGACCAATAGATTATGTCGGATCCCAAACTCAAGATGTTCTCGTAGGTGGACTTACGCTTGGTGCCATTTCTAGCCTAGTCATAATTGGTGAATTCTATGAGATCCAACTTGAAACTTGTTGCGTAGTGGATCCCATAATTGATGGTGCCCTTAACATATCTGAGGATGTGCTTGGCAGCCTTCTAGTGTTTAAAATGGTTTTTTAATGATGCCAAAGGTAGACTATCATGACATGTCCAAGAATATAACTTGACAAATAGAGGAGGCATCCAGAAGAAGACAAGATGAAGTAGATTGGAAAGGTGTCTATGCCTCGAAATGGATAACTCCCAAATCATACCATTACCATGAAGAAAAATATATGTTCATTTTGGATGAAATCTCAACCATTGATTCATTGGATAATGATATTGACAAATGGAAATTGTTGGATCTTGTAAGATTTGTTTCAAGGAGGAAAGGCCAGAGCCTTAACTACCATGTAGGTGTCAACCTTCGAATAAATATTAACTATTGGATGAGGTATCATGATAACCATTATATCGCAAGAGTGGTTGAGTATGAGGTTGCATTGGAACCTTGACGAGAGAGGGCTTGAGTCAATAGGAGCTGTTAGATCAATATGAGAGTGATATCGATGAATTTTGGACTGTGGATGTTGAAGATAGGTTTATCGGAAGGTAAGGACATCAGATTGTTTGAGTGTGAGGATGTAATGGAACTCCAATGGGAGAAGCTATGAGTTAACAAGAGTCATTGAACTATCAGAGCAGTTGTGGGAGACAACATGGATCATTGATGGATTATTGAAAGGAAAGGCGTCAGAGGTCTCATAGTGAAATGTGCGTGGAGGTACCTCGATACCGAGGGACTCTAATAATGATAGTTACGGTGAGACAACTCAGATGACACATCATCTCTAATGTCAGAGACACGAAAGAAGAAAGGACAAAACCACATGTCAAGTGCCAAGTCAACAAGGTATACGAAGAAGGGTTGGAGGAAGTGATGACGCCATAGTCACATCAGTGCCATATCATTTGCTACATGTAATTCCACATGTTGTATGGAAATTGGGCCATGTGTCACAAGTAGATATGAGTACCATAGATGTGATGTCAAGATAACATGTTGTGATAGCATAGTAGTCAAGGTGGCATTAGGATTCCAACGTGTTAGCTAGAATATCCCAAAGGGTGACACATGTCATATTTTTATTGTGTGAAACAAAAGTGGGCCCCAGTTGGACATGGATATTGTTATGACATCGTATCAAATATTATTCATTGATCTGGGTAGCGAGAATATCTCCATTGTTCATTAGAGAGGCTCTAGTCAGAGTAGATTGTGTTACCTATAGTGGAGGTACTCCGAAAAAGGAGCTTCGAGGATAAATATAGACCATAGGTTAGCATGCATGAGAGATGCAATCTCATCCTGGATCATTTTAGGTCCCACCTGACCATCTCATGAACAATTAGAGTGACATGGGATAATCGATGTCCAGGTAGGAGCGACACGATTAGAGATGTTTATTTTATACTGTGAGGATCGTTGGATATTTCAGAGTATGTGCCATCAGAGAGATTATGGTTAGAGTGGAGTTGACAGACATGTTACGATGAAGAGGACTCTGAGTGTAAACAATATCCATTGATCATAGATTTAACGACTATTGAGTGACGAGGTCATGTTTGAGTGTTTTGTGTACTCTGACGAGCCCAATGTCGAGGATACAATTGATGGACGAGATCAAATATGGAATATATCTAATGGTGGATGAGTGTTGAGGTCTCATTGGTCCGATAGACTCGGTGGTCTCGATGAAATCGATCACAAATGGACATCCTTGATTGTTTGAAGGATTGATCAGACGGGTGGTTATGTGTTTTTTGGGCTGTGAACAATCGACGGTTGAGATCAAGCAGAGAGATGATCGAACAATTATTTTGTGTCATGATGGTGTTGAGTGTTTCTACATCCTGATGGTCTTGATATGAAGAAAAACATATTGATGGTCATTATTTGTTCAAGGAGGAATGTTTTAGGTTGATTATGTGGAGATCTGAAGTTGACTTGAGTTCAGAAAAAATTCTTGGTGTATGAGATTCAATCTATATAATGATGCTAGGATTGTATTGAAGAAGGAAGTCATGCGATGGATGGGTGAAGAGTAAAAACAAGAAGTGTGTGGAAGAAGAGGTGTGAAGACTAGGGGCTTTGAGGCTCCCAAGAGAATGGAAGAAAGGAATATTTGAATTTCTGAGGGAGGAAGGGTGGATCTCATAAGGGGATTGAAGTACTCATTTTAAGTGGGTTCTTACATCGCATTTTGGTGCCTTCTTTATCAACAAGTGGGTGCTTGCAGTTTAAGTTGGTTCTTGTAGTTCTACAAGTTGGTGCTTGTAGCAAGGATTGGTGTCCTAGGTAGGTTGGTGTTTGTAATCATTATTTTTTAGTTAGTGCTTAGTCAAGGAGATTGGTGTTTACTGCATTTTGATGCATGCAATCATTGTGACAATAGGTTGGTGCCTACAAAATCTTATAAATAATTTTTTGTGGTTCTCTCATTTGGGTTTCCACACTAAATATCTGTGTACTATGTTTTTTTGTTGATATTTGGTGATATGATTAATTATCTACATTTCTTATGATTAATTATGTAATAATTTCTTAAAGTGGTAAACATTAAAAAGTGGTAAAAATCTATTTAATATTGATTCACCCCTCTCTCTGTATTAGTGTATATTCCAACATCCAATGTAACTCATGCAACTCCTGCATGTACCTGGAGACGATCCCCAATGCATATGATAGATTCGGTTAGGTGTGGGTGAGATACAAAAGACTCCCCACAATTTTTTGATACAAGGTGTTTTCCACCATTGGTGTATCTCGACCATCCTCAAGTCTAACCCTAGATAAGAAGGGTGTAGGTGTAGACTTGCAGTCTGCCATATGGAATCTCTCCATGATATTCAAAGCATAATTTTCCCGAGATAGCTTGATGCTTGAAGCATCCTAGTTGATCTCAATACCAAGAAAGAAATGGAGTGGACCCATGTCCTTCATCGAAAATGTGTCATGAAGAATTCCCTTGATGGAAACAATTGTTGAATCTGAGTTGTCGGTGACCAAAATATCATCCATATATAGGACTAGTATTAGAAGTGGTTCAGTGGTCCTCAACATGTAGATATTAGGATCAGATTTGCATCTGAAAAAATTATTGGAGAGCAAGTAGGAGTTCATATTTGCATGCAATGCTCTAGGCGCTTTCTTGAGGCCATAGAGTGACAGTTTGAGTCGACACACTAAAGATGAATTTTGTATGAATCCATTTGGATGATCCATATAAATATCTTCTGATAGATCCTCGCGAAGAAAATAATTCTTCATGTCCATCTTATGTACTTCCCATCCCATGGATTCTCCAATGGAAAGGGCCAACCTGATAGAATCTAAATTTTCTACTAGAGCAAACGTCTCATCATAGTCAATCTTGTGGATATACTGAAATCCCTTGGTAGCCAATATTTCCTTGTGTCTTCTCACATCTATGTCTTCTTCCTTTTTGGTCTTGTAGACCCATCTGCATCCGACAAGCTTCTTGTCTGAAGGAAGCTGAACTAGATCCCAATTTTGGTTCTCAAGGAGAAAGTTGTACTCCTCCTGCATGGATTATTCCTAGAAGGGGTTCTATACAACCTCTTTATAGGTATGTGGAACTAAATATTGAACCATATAACAACGAAAAGGCATTGTGGGTTCAGTGGCAGTGAGTACATGAGGAGAATCCTCAAACTGAGATATGGTCCTCCTTGGACCTGCTTGATCCCCAACAAGGTCTCCTGCATCATAAAGTGTTGATTGTGCCCACTTGGGAATTTTTTCTGGCTCCTCATATGCATGTATTGAATCTGCATGTGAATTCTTTAATGTGCATCTGTATCCTTTTAATCCTCTGAATATGTATCGGAACTCAAATCTATGGTGTGATCCAAATGTGTGGACTCATCATCCACAACTTATGGAAGTACAAAATCCACTATATGTGGCTCATGTGGAGCATGTGAGGGACTTTCCTAGAACTGGACACTACACTCAATGATGATTTGGTCCATAGAGGGATCAAGTAATCTATATACCTTCACACCAACGGGATAACCGACAAAGATGCATGGGTGGATATGTGGATCTAATACTTTCGTCTTCTCAAAGGGAACGCGGGCCCATGCGCGTGATCCAAATATACATAAGTGGGTGAATTTTGGTTTGTTTCCTCTCCAAGCCTCAAAAGGAGTCTTGTCCTTAACATATCTATGAGGAGATCTATTTTGAATGTGATTGGCACAAGTAAGTGCCTCAACCCAAAGCTTGAGAGGAAGCGCCTTTGCATGTAGCATGCAACTAGACATTTCTTTGAGAGATTTGTTTTTATCCTCAACAACCCCATTATATTGCAAAGTATATGGTACTGTGTGCTACAACTGTATCTCAGCTTCAAGAAAAATATTTTGAACATCTCTATTTACATACTCCCCCCCATTATTTGTACAGAGGGATTTGATCTTTCTCCCTGATTGAGTCTCAACAAGTGATTTGAACTCTTTGAGATGCTCTAATACCTTGAACTTCTGTCTAAGAAAAAATACCCAACTGTAACATGACTAATCATCCAAAAATGTAAGCACGTACCTTTCCTTACTGATGGATGGATGCGGGAATGGACCCATGATATCAAATTGAACCATATCCAATGGATATGAGGCCTTGTGAGCCTTCCTCTTATTTAACTTGTCTTGAGGATTCTTTCGAAGGACACATCCTTCACAAACCCCTTTGGAAAAGTGGATATCAAGTAACTTAGTGACCATCCCCTTCTTTCTAAGTTGTTGCATGTACCTGCAGTTTAGGTGACCAAACCTCTCATGCCATAATATACTACTATCATCGACATGTGTAAGTAGTACATAGGAATCAAGTTCAATAAACTTAGTCAAAATATATAATCGATATCGATGATTTACCTCCTCAAAAGCAATATTGGAGTTGTTTTGCATGTTGAATATGGACACAGAGTCTGGTGTGAACTCCACCTCTTTTCCTAAGCCTACGTGTGTTAATCTGATACATCAAGAGAAGATTCATGAAAATTTGAGGAACATGTCGGATGTTCTCAAATATTCCATGATCTAGTTCCACTCCCTTTTCCAGTGACCTCGATTGGAGAGTCATCCCCCATGAGGGATAAGAGGCCCTGTGCATGTAGTTACATGATAGAATATCCTTTGTAGTTTCCATGTGATGGGAAGTGACTGAATCTAAAATCCATGTGTCAGGATAATAATGAATAGATACTAATGCATGGGGATTACATTTCTTAGGGGCTTGATATTCCTAGGGGATTGATCTTCTGAATTCTTCTTGATATCTTAGGAATAAATTCCTCAATATTGTTCTTCTTAAGTATTTGTGCCATAAGATCTATTTGATTCTTCATGCATGAAGATTATGGATGGTTCCTGCGATTGGAGTAACCACAATTCTTCCCTTGATTTATTTTTCCACCTTTGGTACTCGAGGAATCATTGAAGGTTTTGGAGTATCCTTCCTTCTTTGGCTCTGCATGTGCCTTTCCTTTTCCTTTCGATTTGGATTTAAGATTTTGAGAGTTGTTTTCATCATGAAAAACAAATGCATGTGCCTTCCCTTGATTATTCCCATATGAATGAGCTTATCCTGCTCCCGTGTCAAAGCCTCAATAAAATGTTACAATGAAGGCATGGTTTAGGTTAGTCCTGCAATGAATCTGTTAGAATGAAATGTGGAGAAAAATACACTATATTTTGGTCCAAGTTTTTCCATGATATCAAGAACCAGTTTTTTTTCTTGTTTGGATTTGTCAATACCATAGTATGTCAATTCACAGAGGAGAGATTTAAATTTGGTGAAGAAATATTTGAAATTGTCAAAGTTCTTTGGATCTAAGGAGTTCCGTTCTAATTCAAGAAAATGGCCTCTCATTTCATCCTTCTTACCAAAGATACCATCCAATGTGGTCCATATCTCATTTGGTGTCTTGCATGCCTCGATATGAAATGATAGGTCAGGACAAATAGACATGCATATGAGACCGTGAGCCTCGTCCATGCGATTCAAGTACTTGGTTTTTTCCACTATTGATGTGGGTTCTACTTATGTTTCCATGGCTATCCAATACAAACCTATACCCTTGAGATGGTGTAGAATTATTTGCTTCCATTCAAATTAATTATATGGAGTTAGAATTGTAGATGCGGGAAATTCCATCTTTTTTGTTGCTTTGTTCTGTAAAAGAGTGCTGGTGATGATACTTGTTAGTGGCCTGTGGGATTTGATACCATGTAGATTTTATGGGATACCTACATAGAATATCTATCTAACAATGAAACATACACATATTACAATAGTGGATGAAGAGAGAAGACAAAATTGGAGAAAAGAATGAAAGAATTTATATTATCTCAGTAAGAGAATGTTATAATACAAGTGATATACTATGTATGACACAACTAAATTTCTGTAGTAGCCAAGATAATGCACATTAGGAGTGTTCTAGAGAGATGTGACACACACTGACAATCACTAGAGTCAACTTCCAGCTATTCCTAGTTAACTAGCCATGTGGTCGCCAGTTAACTAGATAAATGGGAATGAAATGAGGAGAATATCACTCACACATGTGGAATGCACTTTATTGGTGATGATCTGAATGCAAGTGCACATTTATGGTGATGATCCTGAGGTTAGCGTGCAACACTTGATGATAAATCCAAGGTTGATATGTAACACTTCACTCAACTATTCTAACTAAAAGATAACTAAGGATTGACTGGAGGGTATGTGGCACCCTTGTCCAGGGGAGAATATCCTCAATGAGGGGAGAATATATCAGACTAAGGGACCCTCAACATATCCAAATAAACTTAGGAAAAGAAAATTGTAGGTGTGTGTAATATCTCCAAGAACGTTTACCTCAAAAACCCTTGTTTTTTCCCACAAAAAGAAAAAAAAATTAACATGGTCGCACACAAAAAACCAGAGAATTTAAAAAAAATAAAATCAAAACTTAACAATGATAAGGTTAGATCTTAGTTTTCTTGCCTAGAAAATGCAAGTTCTCTCTATTTCTGATTTTTTGAGCTTACATAAAGCGTAGAAAAGGGCATACACGGAAAATAAATTACTTTACACTCTATTTTTTAATCTTTCAATATCACATAGAAAACATGGAAAACAACCTACATGGATCATAAAGAGTAGAAAATTTGGAATATAAACAAATCAAATCAAAATATTAACATCGAAAAAAAAATTAAAAAGGTGTAATGAAAATTTATACCTCGTTACCTAACAAAAATGATGATATCTTAGAAAAATATAGCCTAGAAATGCATGGAAATGGTAGAAATTAGAAATGTTTTGATGGATGCGGTGACATACGTTGAGGATATAGATACCATGTTTGACAAAGAAAGGTATTTTCACGCATGATTAACACCATAATAAATTGATCACACAACTAAATCAAATATCAGTACACTAGTGTATTATGTTGTTAGAACCCTCAAAGAGGGAAATAGTCCACGTAATGTAAAAGAAAATTTATACATAAAAAATTTCCACAATCAATATTTAGCAAATGGCTCTCTTTAAATAGAGATCATGTACTAATTGAGTGTTAATACACAAATCAATATAGTCCTTATTATCAAGGAGAATATGTGTTGTCATATCTCTTTATATCTAGAATATCTCATGACTATCAGATTATATAAATAACTACAAATGCATATTAATTCACACTAAAGACACATATTTTTACCTAAATACACATTATACCAAGTTAATCCTAACCAACGCCTAAATGTCTAAATATCCTAACAACTAGTATATGCTAACAAGTTTACTATTGATGTCATGCATGAATGGGGAGAAACATTCCCTAAAAAATAAGCTTGACTCACACTTCCACATTTAAGTGAAGAATAAGGTTTGTTACTATCTTTCCACCTCCATATAGTAGTATGAAATTCTATACCAACAATATTCAATATAATCAATACCCCGCATTCAACAAACCCCGCGTAAGGGGTGAGAATGCACACCATTTGAACCTAAGTTATTGTCAAAACAATTGCTATACCACAACTAATACATTATATATAGATATATATATATGTATGTATAGTAGAGAGCATAATGAAGAAAAACAACTATTGTGAAAATAAGAATAAAATCTTTCATCTTTATAATGAAATTGGGCATTGGATAATACTTATGATGCCTCACAAAAATAAAATCCATGAACATTGTGAAAAAAATAAAACATAGGAAGAAAAACAAATTCCCTTGGAATGTCCAACCTACATAGACATCAAATTCCATTCGAGATCGAAGGTTTTCACAATTATTCATATTGTTTTCTGAGCTTTGTGGAATGAAACTATGTAAGAAATTTTGAAATGTCCAATGTTTCAAGTGGACACTCCACCCATTGTCGGGGACTAGACAAGATGACAATAGGTGGAGTCCACTCAAACTTTTGTGCACACTTTAATTCCATAAAGCAACAACAAATTTTGTTTTCTAAAACATTTAACCCATAAACACCAAAATGATTTTAGAAAGCTTATTTCTAAATTATTTGATCACAAAATCATGTTAAAAGAAATTAATTAATATTGAAATTTGATCTATTTAAAAATAATAAAACAAAGATAATCTTAATAGAAGTTATTCATCATCATAAATACAATTAACTTCTTATTTTAAAAATCTAAAACATCTTAAATATAATTACCTAAATTCAATCATTTATGAAAGAACCCATAAACACCAAAATGATTTTAGAAAGCTTATTTCTAAATTATTTGATCACAAAATCATGTTAAAAGAAATTAATTAATATTGAAATTTGATCTATTTAAAAATAATAAAACAAAGATAATCTTAATAGAAGTTATTCA
>ML829827.1:20545-34237 GCA_009831015.1 Picea engelmannii | reverse complement strand
TTTTGCATTTTCAGGGAGGAGGTCGGTCCAGATGGAGCCCGTAAGTTCTTAGGTCATACACAATGGCTCGTTAACTACTGGCTGCTACAGCAAGGTTTTAGTATGGGTATAGGAGACACAATCGCCGATTCTGCAACCATGGAGACGATTAACCAAACTATAGGAAACGCAAAGGCTGAAGTCCAACGCCTAATTAGAGCTGCTAGAGATAATGCACTCGAGGCAGAACCTGGACGTTCAGTGAAAGAGTCATTTGAAAATAAAGTCAATCAGGTACATCTAAATATCCAGTATCGTGCAAGGAGAAGAGATATCTCTACAGCCACGGCCACTGACATATCCATTATAAAACTATCTCTCTATATATTTGTATTTATATAAAAATGAATTTTTTGGTTTATATGTCATTTAGGTAGATTTTAATTTATTCATTTTTAAGTTTTGTTTTAAAATATTTTATTATTTATATTTTTTTTTAAAAGGAAATCATTGTATTGATATTTCAAGTGGAAATCAAATACATATGGACTATCCTTAGACTTATGGTAAGATTATAGTCTATCCTTACGACTTTGACTCTTACAATCATCCTTATACAAGACTCTATGTAAACAAATAGTTTCATGGCATCATATTAATGCTAAGACAAAATTATGAGACAAACTCTCTCTAACTTTACATAAACAAAAAATAAAACACGACAAAAAATCAATTCACAAAAAAAGATGTAAGTGTATCAAATCTGTAGGAGGTCCTTAATCTCATGAACAAGCAAACAACCTTCTTCCAAAATGAGTGGTTCCTTTGATAATTGATCAATTATGTTGTTGAATTCTCGATAGACATGAGCAAAGGACACCTCTCAAAAATTAATTTTAATCTCATGAACAAGCAAACAACCTTCCTCCAAAATGAGTTTCCTTTGATAATTGATCAACTTTGTGATTGAATTCTCGGTAGACATAAGCAAAGGACACCTCTTCAAAAATTGATTTATTTTCCATAATCCTATCCAAAATAGGCCCCAACTCCAAGTCAGAAATGTTATTTTTACCATTTTCCTAGTCCATCAGAAGTTTGGAGTCACCAAAGACTTGTAGAATCTTAACCTGCTTGTCCACTGCAACCTTAAGTAGGATCGAGAGGCCTTAGAGTCAAGTTAGAAATGTTACTTTTACCACTTTCCCAGTCCATCAAAAGTTTGGAGTCACCAAAGACATGTAGCCTCTTAACCTTCATGTCCACTGTAACCTTAAGTAGGATCCAAAGGGTGTAGAGTTCTACTCTATTGTTTGTGACCAAACCTTCCTCATACTTTAGTAAAAAGTAATTTGCATTATCTAAATAAAGAATGGTCCCATCTCCACAAGTTCTTCGAGTACCCTGGTATGCTCCATCTAAAAATCCCAAATGCTTAGTGTGATCTATAATCGGTTCTTGAAGGATTCTTGAAACAATATTCTTTGGTTGCTTACTTCCTTCCCCATAAGAGACTCTAATGTGATGTGAAAGTATTCCTAACTATGCCTCCTTATCTTCAAAAATCAACTTGTTTCTAGTTAACCAGATGCTCCATAACACATACCGAGGTAGTGCTCTATGTGAGGAAACAAATTTATCAGTCATCCAAAATTTCATACATTCTGATTGTTAGATTTTATTAAATTTTCAGAGAAATAGATTTACCATAGTATTTATATCTTCTTTTACGTTCAAAAACCATATACTAAAAATATAAGTAGGATAACCAAGCACAAGAAGACACAGATATTTATCCTGGTAAAACCCCAAACTCGGGAAAAAAACTCGACCAACTTTTCTTAGAGAGAATCCTTTTGATAATACAATACAACCATGAACAAGCTCTATTCACAAGATAAAAAGTGTTGATAAAGAAACCCTGATACAAGAACTTATCGATTCTCCTTTTCTAACCCTAGCGAGGATAGATGAGGCACCACACAATACTAGCGCAACTCTACTAGAGATAGTGCACAAGAGAAATCACCAAGAACAAGATAGTGCACCACAAAATTGGCACAACTGGCAACTGCAACTACAACTGGCACAAGACAACTAAGCAATACACACTAGGATAAGAGAGTTGATGTGATGATTATGAAATGAGAAAGGCATCACCTTTATTTATACTTGTTTCATCACTTATATGGGGTCGACTTCTCTTCCTGGAAATTATATTTTCACTTTATTATTTTCCTGTGGGCTGACTTCTCTTCTTGGAAATTCTATTTCCACTTTATTGTTTTCTTGTGGGTCGACTTCTCTTCTGGGGTGTTCTTCAACTGTTCAATGGTCTTACTTTGACTTCTTTGAATCTTCTTCTTCTTTAAGAAAATTTTTCCAAGAAGGAATACCTCTCTAAAACATCAACACTTCCTCTTATCTAGGGAGGCATTCTTCCATGATGTTCTCTTATAATAGTCCCAATCACACCCATCCATTTCACATGGTATGGGAAAGGCTACCACCATAGTCATAAGACTACGTTGCAAGTATCTATGATGTTTCTCCTCTCTTAGTAGTCCCAAACACACCCATCCACTTCACATGGTATGGGAAAGACTACCACCATAGTCATAAGACTATGCTATGATATTTCTCCCCTCCTAGTAGTCCCAATCACACCCATCCATTTCACATGGTATGGGAAAGACTACTACCATAGCCCCATTCACACCTAGCCGCTTCACATGGCTTAGGAAAGGCTACGCCATGGTCCCAATCATACCTAGCCACTTGACATGGCATAGTCAAGACCACGCTACAAGTCCCAATCACACCTAGCCACTTTACATTGCGTAGGAAATGCTTGTATCGGGATACTCATTACTCCCTCAGTCAATTCACATTATTGATCTAGGAAACCTTTGGCCATAGGGAGAGTATCTTCCCGCTATAGGAGAAACATCACAACTCCCTCTCAACAAGGATGGGCATTCTGCATCACACCAAGCTTGTCTCTAAAGTACTCATACTTCACTCTAGATAAAGTCTTGGTGGGAATGTTTTCTATCTTCTCATATGTGCATATGTACCATAGCTCCATTGCTCCTTTCTGCACCATGTCTCGAATGAAATGGTGTTTTATCTCTATATGATTTGATTTGTAATGAAAGACTGTATTCTTTGAAAGCTTTACACAAATTTGATTATCACAATATGTCAAAGTAAGGTTGGCTCCAACTCTAGATCAAATAACCCTATAAGCAACTTTCAAATCCACACTGCTTCAGAGCTTGCGACACTGGCTACTATATATTCTACCTATGTTGTATTGAGTGCCATCGACGCCTAATTTTTTCTCAACCATGAGATCATACTTGATCCCAAATTGAAGCAACATCTTGATGTGATTTTCCTATCCATTGCACTCCCCGCCCAGTCAGAGTCTGTATAACCTTGCATCTTTACTTTACCATCCAATACATATTTGAGTCCATATCTAATCGTACCATGCACGTACCTCAACACATGCTTTGTTGCTACCAAATGTACATGTCTAGGCTCAACCATGTATTCAATCATTGTGTTCACTGCAAAGAATATATGTGGCATGGTGTTAACCAGGTACATCAAGGATTCGATCAATTGTGTGTACATTGTGGGATCAACCAAGTATGAAGAAGAATCACTCAAGAGATTCAGATTCATAACCATAGGTGTGGCCATGGACTTGCAATCCATCATCTTGAATCTCTACAGGATCTCAATTGTATACTTTCCTTGACTAGGGAAGATTTCATTTGGTCTCTGCCACACCTCTAATCCCAAGAAATATTGCATCAAACCCAGATACTTCATTTCGAACTCTAAAGTGAGTTCCCTCTTGCACCCATCTGTGAGCTTCTCATCCCATGTAAGAAACATTTCATCCACATATAGTACCAATATCAATGGGAAACCATCTTCAACCTTGTAGTAAAGGTTTGGATATGCACCACTCTTGGAAAAGCCCAATCTCATCAGATAACTATCTATTCTGGCATACCATGCCTTGGGTGCCTGCTTAAACCCATACACATATTTCTTTAATTTACAAGTATGGTACTCCTTCCCATGGATCAAAAAAACTTGTGGATGCTCTATGTACACTTCTTCTTCAATTACACCATTCAATAAAGCGGTCTTGACATCCATCTGGTGTAATTTCCATCCCATAACAAAAACAATAGAAATAATAGATCTAATGGAAGTGTACCTTGCTATTGGAGCAAATGTATCATCATAATATTCTCCCTCTTTCTTAGAGAATCCTCTAGCCACAAATATAGCTTTGTACTTCTCTATGCTTCTATCTGTAGCATGATTGATCTTGTAGATCCACTTGGAAGTCACCACTAACTTCCCGTTTGGTCTTGAAATCACTTCCCACACATCATTATTCATGATGGATTGATATTCTTCCATCATGGCATCCTTTCACAGTCGTTTCTTTGCAGCTTCCTCATAAGTGGAAGGTTTTGAATCAATAATCTTACTCATTAGCCCCACATAGCTAGAAAAATTGTGTGGTTTCTTTCTCTCTCTGAAAGAGCCACTGGTAGCTACATGTTTTTTCCTCCTGCAAAGTGTTTCGGATCCATGTTGGTCTCTTCTTGTTGAATGTAACTTATTTGGGTGGATATACAGGTATCTTTGGCTATACTATCTCATTATGATCTTTTGGTATATGTTATTTTGGAGTAGATTCAATCATCATTGCATCCCTTGGAGCCTCTTTCTCCTCTTTGTCCTCATCCATGTGAGACTCTCTAGATTTCCTGAAGGTTGCTTCTTTATCAAAGGTAATGTCCTTTCTAATCTCAATATGTCTCTACCTAAGGATGTATATTCGATATGCCTTCGAAGTTTCATTGTATCCAACAAAGGTTCCCTTCTTTCCTGAATAATCTAGCTTCATTCTATTTTACTTGGGAACATGTATGTACACTAGGCAACCAAATATCCTCAAGTGGTTGACTTTTGTTTTATTTTTGGAGAATACTTCTTCTGGTGTCTTGTTCCCCAATATCTTGTGAGGACTTATGTTCTAGACATATACAACTGTACTGGATGATTATTCCCATAGATGCATGGGTAAATTCTAGTCATGGATCATCGCCTTAGTTGCTTCTACAATTGATATGTTCTTTCTCTCTGCAACCCCATTTTGTTGGGGGTTGTAGGGAGTTGTTAGCTCCCTCTTTCTCCCTGCTTTTTTGCAAAAATATTTGAACTCATTTGAGGTGTATTCACCTCCATTATCTGACCTCAAAAATTTTATCTTTCTCCCAGAGAGATTTTCTACTAAAGCCCTTAATTATTGAAACTTACTTAAAACTTCATATTATTCTTTCAAGAAATAAATCCATGTTTTACATGAGAAATCATCAATAAAAATGGCATAATAAAAAAAGTTACCTAGAGATGGTATTGTAATTTGTTCACATACATATAAATGTATGATGTCCATGATCCCCTTTGATCTATTTTCACTATTTGGAAAACTTATCTTGGAATTATTGCCAAGTGCACATCTTTTGCATAATCCATCATGCTCTACCCGCATATCTGGTAGACCTATAACCATATTGCTCAAAATTGGTAAGGCTATGTAGTTGATGTGAGAAATTATTTGGTTCCATAGCTCATTAGAGCTAATATTGGTGTGTACAAGAGCTTGTTCTAGGTGTCCCTTCAATTTATACAATCCTCCCTCTCGGACACCAATTACAGTAGATGAATCTATACTTGAAACCTTAGGCCATAGAAGAACTTGGTCATAAAAAAAATCTACTTTCAAGCCTCAATATTCTAAACAAAAGATATAAAGAATATTATTCTTTAAACCTTGTACAAAAAATACATATTTTATTGAAATAGAGTTACTTGAATCAAGCTGGTAGGAGACTTCTCCTACTCCTTTTACTACATGTTTGGAATCATTCCCAAGTTATACCTGAAGGGATGAACTCTTTTTTGTCAATTTTGTAAGAGAACTTTAGAATCCAGTCATGTGCTTGGAATCACCATTGTCCACTAGCCAAATATCACTTCCTTGAGTTATGGTACCTGTGAGGGATGAGACAAAGACATACTCTTCATATTTTGATTCCTTTGCCTTCTTCTGAGATGTGGAATCCTCCATATATGTTGCATGTGCATGATGTTTTCTCTTTATTTTCCCTTGAGGACATTGATAAGAAAAGTGTCCCAACTTCTGACAATTGAAACATCTAATATTAGATACATCCTTCTTATTCTCTGGAACTGATCTTTTATTTTTCATTGGACTAGTGTTTCTTCTTTCTTTCCTTTTCTTCACATGAGAAACAAGATCTTGATTCTCTTCATCATTGGTATTTTTCAATTTGGACATCAATATTGATTCTTCTTGGGTACAATCTAACCATATCTTGTCAAATTTGGGCAATTTCCTTCTTGAACAAATTCCCTGAACAAATGCATCCCAAGAAGAAGGAAATACATTTAGAGTTGTAGTCTCAATCTATGCACCATCCACTGAATCTCCAATAGCTTCTAGTTGATCCTTGATCTCAGAAATCCTCATGAAGTAGGTAGAAATTGTATCTGAATTGTTCATCATCACATTTTTGAGTTGATTCCTTAGGGTTAGCTTCTTGTTTGTGTTATTTCTTTCATATATTCTTGTTAAGGAATCAAACATCTCATTTTTTGTCTTCAATTGTGATACATTGGGAATCAAGTGATCCTTGATTGAATATGTCAAGATCCTCTTGGTCTTGATCTCATTCTTCTTTTAATTTTACTTGGTGTCTTCTTCTTTTGGTTCTGGGAGAACTAGTTTGACATTATCCAAGAGCTCATTCTCTTCTAGAATGAGAAGTACTCTATGCTTCCAAGATCTAAAATTGTCTTCTCCATCCAGCCTATCTTGAACTCTCATACTGGTAATATTTTTTTCTCATGGAAACCCTAGGCCCAAAATTTCAACCTTCTAAAAATGTCAACGCTAGGGTTTCATAATATGCACTAGGGTTAGGCGAATTTCTATGTGGCGGAGTTAGTCCCAAAAACTTTGGAATAAGTTATCAACAAGATTGAAAAAAGTAAACTATGTAGCAGCAAGTCGCAAAGTACGATCTTCCTTCCAGTGATTAGACTGTTCTGAAGGTAACCAACTCTGATACCATGTTATATTTTCTTCAATTTTTAGAGCAATAGATTTACCAGATTATTTATTTCTTATTTTACATTCAACAACCATATACTGAAAAATATAAGTAGGATAACCAAGCACAACAAGACACAAATATTTATCCAACCCAGGGAAAAAAACCAACCAAATTTTCTTAGAGAGAATCCTTCTGATAATACAATACAACCATGAACAAGATATATTCACAGAAAAATTGCTAATGAAGAAACCCGGATACAAGAACGTATCTCTTCTCCTTGTAAAACCTTAGAGAGGGTAGTTGAGGCACTACACAATACTAATGCAACTCTACTAGAGATAGTGCACAAGATAAATCACCATGAACAAGATAGCGCACCACAGAACTGGCACAAATGGCAACTACAACTGCAACTGGCACAAGAAAATTGGGAAATGTGCATTAGGAGAAGAGAGTTGAAGTGATGATTGTGAGATGAGCAAGGCGTCACCTTTATTTATATTTTTTTTGTCACTTAGATGGGGTTGAATTCTCTTCTTGGAAATTATATTTCCGCTTTATTATTTTTTTGTGGGTTGAATTCGAAATTATATTTCCACTTTATTATTTTCCTTAGGGTCAAATTCTCCTTTGGGGTGTTCTTCAATTGTTCAATGGTCTTCCTTTGACTTCTTGGAATCTTCTTCTTCTCCAAGAGAATTTTTCCGAGGGAATACCTCCTGATGCTACCAAAACATCAACACTAACATATTTAATTTATTCCAATGAATTTGTAATTTGAAACTATTGGAAATTTCCATCCATACAACTTTGATGAATTGGTAGTAAACGAAAAAATGGTCCATAGATTCACAATCATTTTTACACAAGAAACACCAATCAAGCTCGATTTAGCTTCTCTTTTGACCATTATCCCACGTAAGGATCTTATTAACCAAAGAAATCCATATGAAAATTCTAATTTTTAAAGGACATGTTAACTTCCATACCAACTTCCACCACCATTCGCTCATATCATCCAATCCTTCATGATTTTGTCTTTATATCCTAATTTGGTTGTAAGAACCCCTGAGGTTTTACTCTATGACTATTTTGATTCCTCATCGTGGTACTTTAAAAAAATAGCAGTATGCTTCAAGAGATTGGTATAGTTTTTCCATTCTTCATCCAAAAGAGCTTCCAGTTCCAATGACTCTACATTTTTCCATGATTGAATCCCAACTTCCTCGATAATCAAATTTGTCACATCCACTAAACATGTAATTCCTTTAATATATAAGGCATGTTGAAGAGGTTCAGAGAGGCTATAGTTTCCATTACATCCTATCCAAGGGTCCTTTCCAAAAATCAACTTCGTGCCTCTCCCAATTTTCCACACAACCCAATGACCAAGAATATCATAAGATTTAACCGGTCCTTCGATACATTGGAAGCCCCTTTAAAATATTTTCACTCGTGTCTTAACCAAACCTCCACTTCTTTGTTTTCAAGATACTTTTCCTTCATCACTTTTCCACATAGTCCTTTATTGAACAACATCCTCCATATACTTTTGGCTACCAATCTTTGGTTGAAACCACACTTGTTCTTTAGACCCCATCCACATAGTTCCTTGGGCCTAGCTATCATATCCCATTTGACCAATGGAATTCCTTCCCGAGCTCTTCTACCTATCCATAGAAAAGTGTGGCACCTTTTTCTCATTTGATTCAATATGCCTTTGGGTACATGTGCTATGAATAACCAATAAAACATTTTTTACCAATAATAGTCTTCCTCTTTGAGAAATCCACCTATTACACCAACATGTAAGTATATCTTCCATTTTATTTATTTATTCATCCTTTTATAATCATCAGGTTTTAGATGAAAGCCTAAATACTTGAGACCCACATCTAGGGGCTCAATCTTCATAGGTAATAGTTGCTCTAGTCTCCTTAGGAAATCATCACTCAAAATAAAAGATTTGTTCATATTGATTTCCATTCATGTTGCTTTGAAAAATAAATCTAAAATAGATTTTAAGTAACTTTGTTCCCTCAAATTTCCTCTACCAAAAAGTAAAATGTTATCTACAAACAACAAGTGCGTTACTTCAATGGACTTTGTAGATTGTATACCTATGAAGAATCCATTTTTCTTTTCTTTGGATATAAGTCTCTTGTTCCCTTTTCCTACCAAGAGGAACATAAAATGTGACAAGGGGCATCCTTTCCTAAGATCCCTAAATTCCCTAATGATCCAGATTATTCTAAGAATGGAATGAGATACAAAAGAAAATATAGCAGAAACATAGAAATATAGTGAAACCCAACTTCTATTAGTCAATAAAATAGCAGAACAATGTAGAACACAAAGTGACTAAAATGGGGAAGCTTATCTTTGAAAAGAAAGAGATGTTGGCTATGATTCATTCACAACAAGTTTTACATCACAGTCCATTTCATGCTTAAAGCACCTCCTTCACCTCAATTATATATGAGAGAGAGGGAGGAGAATAATTCCCATGATGCATGTGAGATAAATTGGTCTAAGTTTACAAAATTCCATAGGCATGTAAAACATTAGGACTTCCCAAGAGGTCACCCATTCCAATACTAATCTATCCCAAGTGCACTTAAATATGGAGTACTAATGGGATATAGTGCATTAACGATGTAGGGATTACATTACATTACAAATGGAGATGGTGTTACAATACATTCCTCATCAAAAGGGTGAGTATCATGGTTTATCAAAACCATAGGCTCAGAAGCATTGATTCAGTGGAGAAGGTGGATGGCCACCAAGATCCACTTGGATCACTTGAAGAACCCCGAAGGAGATCCATTTATTAATACACCCCATAATCCAATTAACAAATTGAAGTGATAAGCCTATTTGAAAAAGAACCAATATGATAAACAACCAAGTCACTTTGTCATATGCCTTCAAAATATCAATCCTCATGACTACTTGCGGGTTTCTTTCTATTTTTTATTGAATGAAACCCCTCCTGATTTGTCCCTAAAACATCATGAATATTCCTATTGAAATAAATCCAAATTATTCCTCCAAAATGGAATTGGATAGTACTTGTTTCATTCTATTTGCAATTATCTTCGAGATTGTCTTGTAGATAAGATTGCAAAGGGATTTCAGTTTGAAAAATCTTGAAGGGTCATTCTTTTTCAAAATAAGTGCTATAAAGGTGGAATTTAAATCCCCCAACATCTTTCCAAATCTTCCACTTTCCTCAATCACCCTAAGAAACTCGTCCTCTAAGAAGTCATATAGTCCTAAGAAAAATTCCATTATCCAACCATCATGGACTAGTCTTTTGGCCTTCTTAAAATTTCCGAGAAAAACTTTTAATTATTCCTTTATTACCCTTCTCCATAATTTCATTAATATTATCATTAAATAATATAGGAAAAAATCTAACTACTTTCATAATCTCCCCTATATTAACTACATCACTCTCCTTAAACAAAGATTGGAAATGTTGTATACTTTCATGGGAAATATCCTTGAAGGATGAGACCTGTGAACCATTTGGACCTTTCAGCCCCCAAATATGATTAATTTTTCTTCTGTAGGCAACATATTTTTGAAAAATAAAAAATGTATTATTGTCTCCCTTGGCCAACTAGATAGCATGTATTTTAATCCTCCACTTAGTTTCTTCCATCTCTAGAAGGAATTTCATTTTACCTTCAATATATTGTAACCATTCACCCTCTTCATCATTGAAAATCCCACTTATGTTTTGGTCAATCTCATGTATCACTGCCTCCACATCCTTCAAGTCTTTTTTATATTCTTTTTCTTTTTCCTTTTTCCATTTTGTAGCCACCTTCTTAACCTAAATAAAGTTGTTTGAGAACTGAATAATGGTAGATTCATAAGAGAGGATGATTCATACTTTATCTAGTTTCTCATAGTTAGATCTCTGAAGCTTTCCTTCGAGTTCCAGGAGTGATTAAACTTAAATGGAAAAGATGCAGTGTGTTTTTCCACCTCAAATTGCTATAGCATAGGTAGATGGTCAAAGTGCCCACCAAAACCTACCCATCATTTATATCTACAAATCTCCTCAAGATTCTTCTTGAAAACAAGAAAGTAATCCTACATGTCTATCCATTGCAACCTTAGGCAAGATCCTAATAATAATTCCACTATCTTTCAAGGCCTAAACTTTTGGCCCTCTTAAAATTTCCTAGAACAACTTTTAATTCTTCCTTTATTACCCTTGATTCCATAATTTCATTCATCTCATCATTAAAGAATCAAGGAAACAATTTGACTACTTTCATAATCTCCCCTATATTAGATACATCACTATCCTTAAATAAAGATTGGGAATATTCTATACCTGCATGGGAAAGATCCTTGAAGGATGATACCTATGAACCATCTTGATATTTTAGCTCCCAAATATGGTTAAAGTTTCTTCTGTAGGAAGCATATTTTTGAAAAAACTTGTATTATTATCTCCCTTGGCCAACCAGATAGAATGGATTTTAAGCCTCCACTTAGTTTCTTCCATCTCTAGAAGGAATTTCTTGTTACCTTAAAGAAATTTTAACTGTTCACCCTCTTCATCATTGAAAATCCCACTGCTATTTTGGTTAAAAATCTCATGTGTTTTCCTCCACATCCTGTCTTTTTTATATTCTTTTTATTTTTCATTTGCCCATTATGTAGCCACCTTCTTAACTTGAATCAAGTTGTTTGAGAACTAAAGCACAGAAGATTCATAAGAGGATGCTTCATACTTTATCCAATTTCTTAGAATTAGATCTTTAAATATTTCCTCCAAGATCCAAGAGTGCTTAAACTTAAATGGAAAAGAGGAATTTTGTTTCTCCGCCTCAAATTGAAATAAGATAGGTATATGGTCAAAGTTCCCACAAAAACCTACCCATGATTTGTATCTACAAATCTCCTCAAGGTTCTTCTTGAAAACAAGAAAGAAATCTAATCTTTTAGAAACACTCGCCCAATCTTAAGTATTCAAAGAAAAGAGTTAAAAATTCCACCAATGGATTTGGTCTAACCACCTCACCCCAGTATTCTCTTGAATTCAGAGTTAGGTTTAAGTCACTACCTACAATCATGTTATCCCCACTATAGGTCTATTGTTCTTTTAAATTGTTTCATAACTATAACCTATTATTGTACAGAGCATACAAGTTCACAAGTTCGAATTGCTTGTATACACCCTTCCTTCATCTAACTTTAGATATGCACCCTGATCCATGTTCAAAATCAACAATTCTCAAAATTTCATTTGAAATACCACTAGATTCCAAAACTGATTAAGATTCCCCCTCCTGAATCTCTCCTTTAGGTGATAGGGGTTTTACCTCAGATTATGAATCATGACATTTTTTTTTTCTTCCTCATTATCCAATGGAATTTAATCATCTGGGAAATCTAATTTTATAATCCATTGCTTTTTCTTATGCTACCATTGAGGCCTTTGGACACTACACTCTCTCCACAAATGGAATACCTTGTGGCACTTTGAGCAACAAAATGGCACTTTCCATTGGTCGAATGATTGAAGTAGCATTGAGTCCCCCATGACAATTTCAATTTCTATTGGAAAACCTTCGCTAATATCAACTTCAACAAGCACTTTAATTTCCATTCGTTTATCATAGGAGTCCCAAAGATTCTCCTCAACTGCAATGAAATGCCCAATATTACCTCCAATCACTGGTAAAACAACTTCATTCCAGAACTCCAAAGGCATCCCAAGAAGAAGTACCCAAATATGTTGGATATTCTTTGGTTCATGATGAGGATCAAACCCTGGCAACGTTGTAGGAAAAGACTCGAAGGCTCCCATAACCAGTCCTATTTGAGGATTATAGGATTATAGTAGTGTCCTCTACTCTTTTTAATTCGAATCATATCCAACCTTGCACATCCTTCAAGGCATGTGCAAGAAAATGATTGTTAACGATAGAATTTTCTTAACAAAATTATATAATTTTAGATAACCCATTGTTTTAGTGCGGTGTATTTTTTCAAAATTTATAATACTAAATTTATATATTGTTTTAAATTATGAAAGTCAATATATCCTTGAAATTACAATGCCTTCCTTTAGTGTAGGCTTGAGGGTCTTAACATTATCAAACAATTTTAAATTTTTGAGGGTCTTAACATTATGATTGTAGATATTGGTCTCCTCTAGTGCAGTGTATAAATTATTTTAAATATGGTTAAGCCCTTAAAAAGTTATAGCATAAATACACGTACACTAGAGTTTGCATTCTTTCCCCCAAAAAAATTGAATTAAAACTAATGTGCACGCCATCCTAAGAACATGCACATTCTCTAGGAACGAGCACATTCTCAAAAAATGTCCACGCGTTCTTGAACACGTGCATGCTCTTATGTCATTTTTCTCCTATTTATTTCTTTGTCACTCTTTCTCTCGCGCCCCCCTTCCTTCCCTACCCATATACCCTTCACATTATCTCCTCTCTCTCTCTCTCTCTCTCTCTCTCTCTCCTGCATCTACCCCTCTCTTCGTACC